>OW388289.1:41278784-41463631 GCA_936450465.1 Gibbula magus
GAATATACCTGTCACTTCAAAGTTGGGAGAAAATGCATGTAACCCTCGTGGTCGTTGGAAATAAGCCGACGATATTGTACTGGATTTCCTTTTCTGATCCAGCGACAAGGCAACCATATCACTGTAAGTTAACATCTAACACATGGGGAACAAATATGATGTTTGAATGTCACAAATGTCTAGTTTAACAATGGTAGAGAAACATGTGAATATAATGAGCTGTTGATACAGTCATTGTTGGCGTAATCGAATCATGCAAGGTATTCGTCCCGAAAAAATTACATTAATTTGTACTAGTGCAATTCGTTTCCTGCCAAATATAACAATATTACAATATAGACGAACATTTTAAACATACATAATTTTTCTTCTTGGCCACCTTGGGGAGTTTTTAACTGAAACTGATACCAGGGGCGGAGACAGCGTTTTGAGTGTGTGTGTGGGGGGGGGGGGGGGGGGGGGGGGGGGGGGGGGGGGGGGGGGGGGGGGGGGGGGGGGGGGGGGGGGGGGGGGGGGGGATGTTTGGTTTATAGTTGACGATAACTATGAATAACAACATATTCAAAGAAACAACGTACCTGTCATGAAAATATGTATAGTACATGTATCCGTTGAATATGGTCATGTGACTTGGAATCTTGTCACTGACACTGCTTATGTTCCTCCGATCTCGTCCATCCACACTGACAGACTCAATACCTCCAACGGCCTCAGTCCAGTACAGTCGTCCAGCTAGGGTTAAGTTTATATGTGTCAAAAAACCCCTCACAATAAACACTTTAATCATTCTCTTATCATTTGAATTAAGCCTATTTTAGTATACTATGCAAAAAAAGGAGGGGATATTGAATTTAAAAGTGTTATTAAAAGGAAATTATGAATCCAAAGTAGAAACAAATAACGAAAACAAATTAAGGGAAAACATATCGATTTATTTCACATCATTGGTGCTGTAAGTGACACACACAATGTCCATACTGAGGACAAAACCATACTCTAGGTGAAACATCAGAATTACCATAACATGAAAGCAAAGTCAGGTACGGGTAAACCCCGCTCTGTTGGCCAAACAGGCATGGATACGACATGTCATACTCCTTATGAGACGTCTCAAGTCATTTTGGCCAAGATTATTCCACTCCTCTTGCAACGCAGTAGCAAGTTCTTGGACATTGGCAGGACGTTGATGACGTTGGCGTAACCGCTGTCCCAGGATGTCCTTGACATGCTCGGTGGGTGAGAGGTCTGGACTCAGTACTGGCCATGGTAGTGTGGTGACATTCTGTTGTTTTCATGGAAGCGCTCATTTCGTCGACGCCACACCCTCCTTCGCCTGTCCAGAAAGTCTACAGTAAACCTCGATTCATCTGAAAACATCACATTGTTCCAACGTCGATTATCCCAATGTTGACGTTCCCTACACCAACAACGTCTTGTCCTGATGTGATGATCTCTCAAACAAGGAATCACGCGAGGACGTCGGGCGTGTAGATGACCCCTGTTTGGGGGATTTCGGATCGTCTGGGCACTCACTCTCACACCAGTGTCTGTTTGAAGTCGAGCTCTGATCTGATATGCGGTTATGACACGATTTCTTAAAGCTATGGTATGGATAAATCTATCCTGGGCATGAGTTGTCGCCCTTGGTCGACCAGAGCAGATGACAATGACAGATTGAGAAACGTTCATTGTCCGTACCACAACCGTCTGTGTTGTACCAATCTGTAGCATGCCAAGGGCAAGTAATCTTTCATTTTGGGTTAGTCGACGCATATCACCCTTTTGTTCTTAGCATCCAAAGCAACTGAACTGATGTTTCCACCTTCAAATTTCATTCCACAGGAGTTGTAACCGTCAAATTCAAAGTCATGCAAATCTTGGGTTCGACCCCCATGATCATCACGAGCATCACGAGCATCACGTGCATACCCTGCAGTTGCCATGGTTGCGTTTTGGTGACAGATGTAACTGAAAATGTTTCTTCTGTGAGGATCTATACTGACTTGCTTCGTATTCAGTTCCATAGGCTAGTGATATGTTCCAAAAATTAGATATCCCCTACTTTTTTTGCATAGCATATCTTTACTATGTAGCTCTGTAGCTCATCAAGCTTTAGAAGTCATAGGGTTAACAGATCTACAATTTACAAACCACCGTGACTGCTTACAGCCTTTTGAAATGAAAACGAAAGAACGTTTCAAGGTTGTAGCTAAAGAATCTGCACACACTCTGTGAACCAAATTTCAGGTTTAAGGCGAGAAGACAGGAGAAGAGAAGAGAGGAGAGAAGACAAAATAGGTTCACGACCAATTATCAATGAGTTATAATATTTCAGCGTTCTTGGGCCATTGGTTCATGAGAAGAAAATGAGGTCATGACCTAGGTGGCCCTTATTAGGGATCAAAGACTTCCTAAAACTACAGTTTGTAATGCCAATTGGTCGAGGGGTATGTACACATTTATTTCAGCTTTCTAGAGACAGTGGTTTTTTTAAGACGAAGATAAAAAGATGTGCTTAGGTCATGACCCCTGTGGCCCTTATTATAGATAACTTCACCAAATGTCCAATAGATAACCTCCATTAGCTAATGAGACTGTACACAGCATTTCAGCTTTCTAGAGGCAGTAGATAATGAGAAAAAGATGAAAATATATACAAGTTTTATTACTCATTGGTCAATGAGTCTGTACACCACATTTCAGCTTTCTAGATCAAATTGTTCTTGTAAAGGTGCTTCCCAAGAAGAAGTCGACAAAGCTAAAAATTTACAGACCCAAAACTATCAGACGGATACCGGGCCTTTCAGGAGGAATGAGCTAAAACTAAGCGTTTTGGTAGAGGCAAATGCTTCTTTACTACGTTATTAGGCCTTTTTTATTGGTTAAGACTTTTATGTATTTCAATATAATAATAAAATGACGATGCTAAAAAGTAAAGTAGTTCCTGATAGGTGAAATGTGAAGGTAAAGAGACGACGCTTATTTCGATCTGTAATGTATGTTGTGTATTTGTTAGTTTACCCTCTTCGTCGATAGTTATCTCAAGCGGAATGGTAAGGCCAGAATAGATGAGAGTTGTCCTCTGTCCACCATCATAATCACTCGTCTCAATCTTAGGGTTACTACCGTAGTCAACCCAATAAAGCTTTCTGAAAAACGTATAATAAAGACATGATCATCAACATTCCCCGTCAAATTGTTCAATAAAATAATACAAACGAACAACAAGTGTGCGATCTATGTTGGTCAGAAGTAAATTATTAAGAAAATCGTCGCCAGTCATTACAAAAAAGTCATGACACATTAATGAACTATTACTTGTTCTTAGTATCAGCAACAATTCCTCTAGGTTTGTCCAGCCCAGTGTTGACAATGACTGTATGGTTGAAGTTGTCAATCTCCACTCTCCCTATGAGGTTGTTGCCGTTGTCTGTGTAGAACACTTGACGAGTGTCGGGGTCCAGGGTTAAACCGTCAGGGCTAGAGGCTGGCAACAATTGACATTGTCATAAATTAACAGCTTTCAGCATTTGATATTGTATTTATTGTTAGTGTAGATCACAGAATATGTATTTTGTTGACGATTATCTATGAATTGTACACCTATGTTTAAAAGACTTGCATGAGACTGCATTAAGCTGAATTACAACATAATGAGGACATTATGAAGAAATAATCACTTGAATTCAAACTCACCACTTCCACATCGTTTCCACCTTCTGATTTGCTCTGATTTGTATAAATCAGTGAAGTATATCGGATACCGTATATACTCGTATCTGATGTTTTGAAAATGTTTCATTGCTCCAAATATAAAATTTTTCAACAATAAGAGCTATACTATTTATGCGTATGAAGACACAAGATGTAAAATCAAAACGTCTTTGGATTATTAGCCCCGCCTACTACGCGTTCCTCAGCCAATGACAATCAACAACGCAACTAGCCATCAACCTCACGTCATTGGGGCGTGACTATATGTTAAGGCATGAACTGAATCTCTGTGACAGTGTTCAGCGAATCAGGTCCATGCATAGCAATTGCTATTTATGTATTTAACATTGTATTCTTTGTTTGTGTATATCAATCGATTCATCTGTATTGTGCTAGAGGTCTGGATTAAAGTGTACAACTATCTGTCAAATACTTGCATGAAACTGCATTAGGTTAAATAACAAAATATTATACAATTATAGACTGGTGATGAGGTCAATACCTGTCTTTATGGACCCGAGAAAACGCGAGAAAGGACGAAGTCCGCGGTTAATATTGTTTTCTCGGGTCCATAAAAACAGGTATTGACCGAATCATCAGTCTATAACTGTTTTATTATGTAATTAATACAGAAACGAAAGGAAAGCAAAGAAATACAGTCAAAATTGCAATTCGGTTTGAACAGCTGGGCCTATGGTCACATGACGTCATGATAACAATAGCATGACGTCATGCAACAATAATTTTACGTCATGCAACAATCGTTTGACGTCACTCAAGGCTTTTGGTCGGATTCGGGCTGGAGTCAATATGCTTTTCTGTCGACGGTCACGTGGTCGCCTCTCGACCAATCAGATCGCTGGAAAAATATGCTTACATAATAATGTACATGATGCATATTCATGTTGAGGACAAAATGAAAAATAGTTACTTGAATCAAATTTCGCCACTTCAACATCGTTTCCGCCATTGATGTCAACTCTTCTGATTTGCTTGGTGTATACATCAGTGAAGTAGATCAACCCGTCTGTGTGGTCGTAGTCCAAGGCTATGGGTGCTATCACGCTGACAGGAATACGGGAGATGGTCATGTGATGCATGTTGAGTTTGTAGATGTTTCCGTTCTGGTCCTCAAGTCCAAAGTCAGCGACAAGAATTATCAATTGTGGGTCCTCTGCTGATAACGAATGTATTGAAATGAGTACAAATAAAGAATGAACTTGGAAATACATTTCTCGGATTATTGTATGGTATGATATAGATAATGGGTAATTTCATAATATCAGTGTAGGAAACAGCTGCCCGCCCGAACGCCCGAGACGGGCTAATTTCGTTGGGGACTGGTAAAATATAAATCCTACCAGCCCGATGGTCGGGCTGATTTATTTATCTGTGTCACATTCATGTCTTGTATTAAGACAAACTATTTTAGTTGAAATAAAACTTGAGTGTTAGATTTTCAGTAACCAAGCGGAATTACCCTAGTGAGCGGAATTACCCAGAGTTGTTTAGCATACATTAACATGGTAAGCAACGCAACTGTCTTAATGCCACAAAATGTTGCAGTTGAGGTAAGTTAACAGAGAATACAATATTTAAATTTGAAAGTCGTATCTTGCAGAGGTAATTTCCATTATGTTCCAAATGATTTCTCGGAATGCATGAAACAGCTCTAGTGATTTAGGAAATGCGTATTTGTGAGAAGTGTTTCAAGAAATAATTTTAAATAAAAACATATATTTTCTTCAATTATTATTAACATAATATCTTATGCATGTGTCAGGAATCATTATATTTGGGTTACAAGGTAGCTTTATCATTTGGTTGAATCCTACTTAATAACCGGCGTCATGAAAACCGTTTAGTTTCTAGAATATATACATAAGAGCAATTGAGTTTTAAAGAGTGCACTACTGGTTTTGTAAAATTTACACTTGGTATATAAATGACTGGGTCATGTCAAAGTGACATCCAGTGGTTTTTCATAATATTGTTTTCGGCTTTAATAAGTGCCAAACCACCATATGTGGTGATTTCATTTGAAATAGTTTCACTCAACTTGCATTTTCATCCCAAATCGCCAAATATATGATAAATACTTGAAATCAATGAAAATTGAGCAGCACCCTTATACATTGTAAATGTGCAGAAACTGAAACTTCCAATTCTCATTTACATAATATTAACAACCAAAATCACCATTTATAACGTTTGACATAAGTGACTCCCAACATCACACTGGATTTCCATTTAGCTGGCCCTGTAAAACTGAAACATTATTCACTGGCCTTGCCTTGACATAGTATTTAAAAACAAAGCGAGCGAAAGAAAGTAGCTTGTTTACAGAAAGCGTTCAGATAGCATTACGTATTAGCCCACGTTTATGAAACCCCGAATGCATCTCTGCTTTTGTCACTATTGCTGAGCTGAAATGTGACACTTATTAGGACTGGCAGCTTTTGAGGAGGGCTGGTAAGTTTTCAAAGTTACCAGTCCTGGTGTCTGGTCAAGTTTCAGGTAAGTTTCCTACACTGATAATATCCTGACTATACCATACGACATACAGAAAGACTGAGGGTCCTCTGTCGGTCACGAAATAAAAAATGAACTGAACTGAAGAGATTTATCAAGTTATTGTATGTTATGATATAGAACAAAATATATTTATTTCACAATTCCGGGACTATACCAGACTATATAAGGAAAGGTTTGTTGGGTTGATTACAAATTGGCTCTATCTCATCAACACATTTAAAGGCGCAAATTGTCTTTTCTCAAGTTGCCCACTCATCATTAAAGTTTATACAATATTGGTTACACTGAAAGGTAAAACATTTCATTACATGACCCGATAAACCGTAAGGATCCATAGAAAATGGTTATCAGTACAGTACAAATTTACCTGACATATTGTTTCCTTGATGTGAACATCCATTCTCTTGTTCAACAATAAAGTCCGATAAATTACAAGGGCATTTAACTATGTATAGAAGATATGATTTAAACTTCTAATGCATTAGAATTCGATTACTTTTGCCGATTTGTTGTACATTTAAGTGAATGCAATAGTGGGAATGAAGACAAAGTGGTTACATAATATTGTGTCCGTGAATAGAATAATTGATTGGCTTGGTATATAGAATATATTACCCTTTCGGTAATATTATCGAATAATATCGAATACAGACTTTGTTAATAAAGAAGTTGTATATCCATGGAACTCGTTCTCCTTCATCTAACCAACTTCTAAATGAAAGAAGTTCGATATATATGTACAATAATCACTGGATTGAAAATGAGAAGCGCTACGTTTTAAACGAGTGTTATAACAATTCCTCTATAGCAATGACTACTAAAAACTACTGTCAGAGATGTAAGTGAAATGCATTTTCGATAATTTATATATTAAAGATAAGACCCAGTCACCAATTTGAATTATCCAAACACGATTTATGTAATCAATTCGAACTCTTGTAATTAGTCTCCAGTTCCAAGATCTTGAGATGACACTGTTAGATTATTGACAGAAGGGGTGCATGCAAAATCTACATTAAACATATTCTTAATCTTTTGATTTGTTTACGTTTTCGGCTGCTCTCTCAATACGTTACACTGTTTTATACAAGACATCTTACGATCTTGAGGGATAATATTTACGAATAGCCTTTTTCACACAATTGTCCCTCCCCTTAGAAATATCTTGAGTTAAGTCAATTTTAGATAGGCGCTTTCAAAATATACTCTCCGGTAAATTTATTCAGAGAGAGAGAGAGAGAAGAGAGAGAGAGAGAGAGAGAGAGAGAGAGAGAGAGAGAGAGAGAGAGAGAGAGAGAGAGAGAGAGAGAGAGAGAGAGAGAGAGAGAGAGAGAGAGAGAGAGAGAGAGAGAGAGAGAGAGAGAGAGAGAGAGAGAGAGAGAGAGAGAGAGAGAGTTTATAGAGCGATGGCGCAAGTGAGAATATACTACTCTTCTACCTCACGACATGAGATAAACGTGGTATTTGTCACGAAATGACATATTCTTATATCATATTTTATTATTTATTATATCATTATGTCTGTTGAAATTGACGGATTTAAACGGTTTTAATGATATCAAACATTACAACTTAAATGTAGAGCTAATAAATAAGTTTTTTTCTGACAGCGAATGCATGTGTTTTCTATGTTGATTCATACAGAAACAAAATAATATTATTAGTTTATGATGCGTTTAAAATTTGATACGATTATCGACTGAGTGTTAACAATTCTCAATCTGTTACTGTACATGACAATTGAAGTTTCATTACTGCCTTCCTAATGCCACATGTTATATAATAATTGTGCGTTAGATCTAAAAGAAGGTGAAGGTGTCAAAGTATAAACCCATCCCTAGTCTGGTAGAAGAGGTATGTTGAACTACACAAACACTTACGTGAGGGTCGGTTAATTAGTTTATGGTTATACCCGTCCCCTGTACAAATAAGCAAATTCCCATGGCCACTGAAGGGTGATGCACGTTATGAAAGACACAGCACATATCGTCGAAGACCGTTATAAAACATTGTATTGTCGCAATTTTTTAACTTCATTTGCGACAATCAATCAATGCTTGTTCTTCGAATATGTTTATATCGACTGAAATGTGATGTTTGTTCAATGTTCCAGTATGCATATGATGCACATGGCAAGTCTATCAATAGTTAATAACTTTCAAGGCTATAGAAAACATGTTGTTATATTATCGGTCTCATATGGAATGCACCACCATCAGCCTAGTTATTTCCATGAGTTTGGACATATTTGAAACAATAACACTTTGATGTCCAATTGAAAGTTTGCAACCTTTTGGAAAAGCTTCACACGTCACACGAAGGGATTTAGAAAGATTTACCTTCATTCTATAAGGCTATATTCTATTCTGTCCAATAATCACCATACAAATTCCTTAGCCAGAACGGTTCATAATATGTTATATGTATATTATAAGTAATAATATATAATAATGTATAACCAACTACAGTAATTTTACATGAATGAGCCTAGGTGTACATGTATATTTCATACTGTCTCACTTGGTTATTGACATTACACTATGGTATTTTCTTTGAAAAGTGTGTTTATTCTTATCTATACTATGTTTTATAGTGCCTAATACGTGCCTCATATTGTCACAGACGTCTACACTCCCATGTATAAGTGTGGATACTTATCAATACGAAACAAATGTAATGAAATAAATAGTATGCATAACTTTTTCAAAGTAGCTTATATTTCATATTCGTGGGCTCACCATTGTTCAAAAGTGTTATCTATTTACACGCTGATTTTCATACTATACTACAGTGAACACGAAACTTGTGACATTTCATGTTTGTTATAATTAAAGAACTATAAGATTAGATTGGCGATATCAAAACCAAAGACTTTAAACTTCAGTGTATAATTACGCTGTATCATGAAGTTACAGCCGCTCCACGACTATGCTTTGAATACCCGACCTGCTAATCACGCCTGTGCAGGTGTCATCAATACCTGAGTATGACGAGTGGTTCCCAATGACCGGAAACTGTCTAGTCATGTACAACAGCCCCGGTGATTTAATTTCTTGTATTCGTCTACGTATATATACAATTGATTGCGACACTGATGTACACACGCGTGTCTGTTATGTAGCTCTTTTGCGGCGTCTGCGATTGTGTTTTATCAGCTCATGCAAAAGACCATCAACAACCAGTTCATATACATTAGAATAATTGACAACAGTGTGAACGAACGTTTCTCAAGCTTATTGTTGATGTTCCGCTCTACCGATCTAGTGGTTTGAGGACAAAGTTTCCGATGGCCTCTCCAAAGTTGAAAACAATTTAAAGGGTATAATAGTTGAGAATGGAAATGGATTTCAAAATGTTCATATTGTACTTTGGTATTTTAGTTTTTTTTAATCTTTTGGGTGTTAAGTATAGTTTTCAATACCCCTTCAAACATGTTACGAAATAATACTAAATGTACATTTCTTACGTTTTATTTGTCGAATTATTCTTGAGAACAGCCACAAATACAATATTACTGGCTTGGTTAAGTGTATATGTTCGGTGAACGGACAAAATCCCCAATGGACAAAATCCCCAAGGACAAAAACTCCAAGGACATAATCCCCAGTGGACATAATCCCCAGCCCTATAACAACAAAATGGACAAAATCCCCAAGGTGATTAAAAATGTTTTGTTTTCTTTACTGACAATGAACTTTGGTAAATTGTTGTTTATATAACCTAATCAACTTTGTCTTTAATCAAAGGTATCAGTTACTGAGAAGTTTGAGAAATTGTTGTTTTGACAAATGGCTGTCTTTAATCACTGGTAGTAAATGTTGTTTTGATAAAAAAAATTCTTTGATCACAAGTATTAGTTTACTGAGAATGAACTTTTGTAAATTGTTGTTTTTATAACCTAATCAACTTTGTCTTTGATCACAAGTAGTAGTTTATTGAGAATTATTGTTTTGATATCATTATAATTGTTTTCTTTGATCAGTAAAAGTAAGCCACTAATCAATCTCATCTCATTTAGAATAACCTCTGATCATGTAGCTTGTGTGATGACTTTACTGATATAAATACTATTGGAAATTGACATATGTACGGAGAGAGGGGAGCTGACTGTTGACACAACCAGACGTATTTCAAAGTGCGCGAGGATGTAAACAAAGGCGGCCATCTTGTTTCTTGACCAGAGAGCTACGGACATTTCATGGAGTGACAGTTTGAACTATTTCTACTGATTCATGGAGTGAATTGTTAAACTTTTCGAAGAGGAATACTAACGGACATTACATGGAGTGATTCAAAAGGGAATTTATGTGATTTTCATCTCGGACATTTCATGGAGTGAACTTAGTGAACTTTTCTAAAAGGAGGACACACACACCGACACAGTGGAGCTGTAGGAGAGGATATCACCGCAAAAGGAGGACTACGTCCATTTGTAATTCTTAGTATTCCCATTATGGGGAGTAAATCTAAGAACATGGACTTCAGCCAAGCTGAGAGGATGATCTTCACAGCGACATCAGGAACAAAGATTACTACCAAAGCCCCTTCCAAGGCGTTGGTAAGTACGACAAAAGCTAAAGAGGTACTTCAGGTTTCTGGTTTACTTAAGGGGAAACCCAACGTAAATCGGAATGTGGAAACGAAAGTGAAGTGGGGAAGCCAGGGCCAAACCCACGGGACCTGAAAACCAATAAAACTAACATTAATAGGAAAACTCAACATAAGGGGCCAACCACCCCGAGTATTCCTTCAGTTCGGGGTTCTGTCTCTTAGGAATTGCCGCCCTCTAGACAGAATTCAGATACTAAAGTATCTGTAACTGAGAGAAAGCCCAACTCTCAGGTCCCTAACTTTGGTTTAAGAAAACCATTTCAAACTCAAAACAAGGGACTGCCCATCCCGAGTTTGAATATAGTTCGGGGTTCTGACACTGAGGATTTGCCACCCTCAAGTCAGAATTCAGTTACATTAGTATCTGAGACTGAGAGACAGCCACACTCTCAGGCCCCGAACATTAATGTTAGTATGTCTGCAACTGAGCCCACAGTTGACAGCGAAATGGACCTCGAGTTCATGTCAGGTATTGAAGCCACCTCCCAAGAGAGTCAGCCCAGCTCTCAGGGGGGTACCCCGAGCTCGCCTAGCTCAACTGGAGAATTGACCACTCTCCGGAAAGAGCGGAAAGAATAGACCTGGACCTAGCCCTGTCTCCAACATTTCCAAGAGAAGGAAATTGGTTGCATCTCAGCCTTTCAGCAGTTATGCTGAAATGGTTAAGCAAAAACCGATGGAAACTAGGAGACAGTCAGCTAGTTTCAGTCAATCTGACCGCCAAACCTGCTCGGATCTGTGGACAGGCAAAGTGAAGGCCACAGACAATGCTAAAAAGGTGAAAGCAAAAACCTCTCCTCCTAAAGGGTCGGGTTGGGAACGTTTAGTCTACTCCATGGACTATAACAGTACCCTACCCAACCGGGTCACGGCCCAAACCCTGAAGGAGGAATTAGCAAAGTCTATTCGAGTAAGACAGGTCAGGAGGGTAAATAGAGGGTATTTTGTCAGTGGAGACGAAATATAGGACTCTATGGCACTCCCCTCTGAAATAAAAAATGAGATGTTATCATGGATAGTGCCAGGTTGGGTCAATCAGACCAGATGTGTTATTCATCTGGACCTGAGTATCACCGATGGTGATCTTCAGACCCTCCCAAAACAAAACCCTACAATAACATCTCTCTTTCGCATCAAGAGTCAGGGCAAAAACGCTAGAGTCGTGGTGCTCTCAGTGTTGGGGAACACGGCCCCAAAGTCAGTAAAGTTTCATGATAGGGAAATTGACACTCTCCCTTATCAGAAACGCCCGAGACAATGTGTGAACTGTCTCAGTTATGGGCATGTGCGCGCATCTTGCACAGGGCAAGCAAGGTGCCGCACTTGTGCAAAACTGCTGTCCCAGTGCACAGGAGCCTGCTCACCTTACTGTATGAACTGTAAGAAACGAGGGCATTCGTCTCTATACAGCTTCTGCAGGAGCAGGCTAAATAAAAAACGTAACATCAATAAAGAAGTTACAGGCACGGGTGACAAAGGTGAACAGTCACAGTCAGATGAATCTGACGGGTTCGAATTGGTAGTCCGCAAAAAGACCAAAAAACGTACCACTAAGGGAAAGGGCAAGGTCGCTGATGTGGCCAAACCCAACCCAAGTGCTAAGGCGACCAGCACAAGTCAGATTAAAGGAGGTTCAAAACGGGCAATGAACACTCCTAAACAAAACAAAGGTCCACAAAGGGCAGTGGAACCTAACACGAGTGCTAAGGCTAAAAGCACTAATAAAAACAAAACAAGGGAAATCCTAAGGCTAAGGAAATCCCCGGCAGTGCTAAGGCGAACAGCACAGGCGTACCTACTAGCAAAGGTAACGCAGGTAAAGGTCAGGGCAAACCTAAACCTAAACAAAATAGGGAATCAGTCCATAGGCAGGCTGTTAAAAATGACTCTGAGAGCTGCGCGAGTGGGCATTTTGAACCCAAGATGGTCGAATTCTTTTGTGCCGCCTTAATGAAACTAGGCACAAAGGATGATAGTGAAATTGACAAGTCACTCCTACTTATGTGGGAACTTGCTACAACTTTCCTATCATATCCGCGCTCAATCATTGAAATGAGGAAAGCTCTCAAGCTTAAATAAGCAATTATTAAGCTGTCAATTTAAGCTCAAATAAGTCATCATGGCACTGCAAATGATACAATGGAATGCCAATGGACTGAGATCGAACGGCCACGAACTCAACGCCTTAGTCAGACAGCAGGTTCTGAAACCCAATATTATCCTTATACAAGAGGCTAAATTGGGAAAGAGTGCGAAGTTTCAGATTCCTGGGTATATAACATACCGAAAAGACAGAGACAATAGGGGTGGTGGATTGGTAACGTTGGTTGCAGACAACTGTACCTCCACTCAGATTGAAGCTAAGGTGGGAAACCTAGAAACCCAGGTCATCTCAGTCGTTTTGGCAAATAGTAAAAGATTCCGCATCGCCAATGTCTATCATAGGGTAACAACACCCACCACAATTGCTGAACTTAAAAAACTCAGTGACTTAGTGGGAAGTTCAGGCCTAATCCTAGGTGATTTCAACGCCCACAGTAGCCTGTGGGGTGAAAGCACCACCCGATCTGACCCACATGGGCGGATGGTGGAGGACTGGGTCGAGTCCGAGGGACTCGTTATACTGAATGATGGTACCCCAACTAGACATTGTGTCAACTACGGAACATGGTCGGCCATAGACCTCGCTATTGCCACAAAAGACTTAGCCACAGACTGCGTCTGGCAGGTTCATGATGACACATGGGGGAGTGACCACTGCCCGTGTTTCACTCAACTAGGTATCCCACCACTCCTAGAGGAAGAATGCACCCCCTCAGAAAAGTGGGATTTCTCCCGTGCAGATTGGTCAAAGTTCAGATTGGAGTGTAATAAGATCGACCCAACTGAAATAGCGTCTGATGATATCAACACTTTCTGTTCAAACCTAACTTTAGCGCTGATGAAAGCATCCAGGGCTTCAATTCCAATGAGGAAATCAGGGGGACGAGTAAAATCGGTCCCCTGGTGGAATCAGGAAATAGCCAGAGCGCGAAAACTTAGGAAAAAGGCATTGAACAGGGCTAAACGTGACCGATCTGCTAAAGGAGAAGTATGTCTGGCGAGGCAACGAGTCAAAGAATTAATTTCAAAAGCTAAGATATAATCTTGGCAGGAATTCTGTGGCACGTTAAATGAGAAAACTAACTCAAGGACTGTCTGGCAAAAAGTACATGCTATAAGAGGGAAACACAACACAGATCATTCCCAAATTAGCTGGCACTAAAACAATCAAGGAAAAAGCAAGTACTTTAGCCAAACACTTTGCCTCTGTCAGTAGCAATGATAACTTCTCTGTTGAATTTAAAAAGTCAGAGAAGTTAGTCAAACCATCCAAACAACTCCTATCGTCCGATTTCCCTTACATCAAACTTGTGCAAAGCGATGGAGGCAATGGTGAACAAGCGCCTAAGGTACCACTTAGAGTCACAAGGGCTGCTATCTCATGACCAGAGCGGGTTTCGGCCGCAACGTTCTTGTCTTGACCATATTCTGCGCCTGGAAAATGACATAAAGACTGCGCAACTAAGAAAAGAATATCTAGCTGCTGTCTTTATTGATTTTAGCAAGGCTTTTGACATGGTATGGCATGATGGACTCCTCTCCAAACTTGAGAATGTTGGTATAAAAGGGAAAATGGCAAATTATGTTCAAAGTTTCCTTGAGAATCGATCAATATCAGTGTTGGTTGGGGATCAACTGTCAGAGCGACACAGTTTAGATAATGGCACTCCTCAGGGAAGCATTATCAGCCCAACGCTTTTCAACATTATGATAGACGATCTCTTTGAACATGTACACGAACGCAAGTATATCAACACCTCAAAGTTTGCTGATGATGGGGCAGTTTGGGTGAGACACCGAGAGATTTCCAAAATTAGAACATTGCTGCAGGAATCACTCGATGGTGTCGAAAATTGGTGTGACAAATGGGGGTTCATTATCTCTCCTGAGAAAACAGTGGGGGTTGTATTCAGACGGAAAGGCAACCAAGTAAGCTGCACACCCAGACTTCAACTTAAGGGCAAGACTGTCGCATTCGATAAAGAAGCGAAATTTCTCGGTGTCGTCTTTGACCAACATCTTACGTGGTCAAAACATATTGACCATGTGGCAGTAAGATGTCAAGGCGACCTGAACGTAATGCGAGCAGTGTCAGGGACTTCATGGGGAGCAAACAGTGACACGTTGCTCACCCTCTACAAGTCACTTATTCGAAGCAAAATAGATTATGGGTGTGAGGCTTACCACAGTGCTGCCCCATCGACTCTGAAGCGACTAGATTCGATTCAATACAAAGCTCTTAAATTGGTGACGGGAGCAATGCCCAGAACCTCCCTCCATGCCCTTTTAGTGGAAACAGGGGAGCTCCCACTCGATCTAAGGAGAGAACAATTGACCTTAAACTTCTGGAGTAGGAGTACTAATCCATTGGTTAAAAAGATATGGACTGGGGATATCTTCAGTAAGAACCTCGTAGCACTTGCACGCAAAAAACCCTCCATGATGCCATGCGGGTTGAGGGTGCAACTGCTAAGGCGAGAACACGAGTTTGACACTGTAGACCCCCCTGAAAGTCTTAAACCAGGATTGGTACCCCCGTGGATACTCCAGGCCCCAAATGTAGACACCAGTCTCACTAAGGAAGTGCCAAAAAGTGAGAACCCTCTGTTGCTACGAAGCATTGCGCTTAGCAGGATAGACAGTCTCTATGAGTCCGCGGCACACATATACACTGACGGCTCAAAGGACCCAGTGAGAAATAGAACTGCCTATGGTATCCTAATTAGCTCTGCACGCACATCCGATACCCAAAGTATCTCAATACGCATCCCCAATGGGCAATCTGTACAGCTGAACTTGAGGCCATACACCATGCACTCAGAATCTCTCGAGATTTAAGAGATAGACAGATAGTAATACTGTCTGGTTCCCTTAGTGCACTGGAGTCACTGACCACAAAAAACTCAGCCAGTAGACCAGATACCCTACGTGATATATTAGAACTCCTCCACAAGCTCAAATATATTCACGGAAGAGAGATACAGCTATGTTGGATACCGTCTCACATAGACATTCCAGGCAATGAAAGAGCTGACAAACTGGCACGTCAGGGCTTAGAGATTGAGCATATTTCTGATTATCCTTATTCAAAAAGCGAAATTAAAAGTATGATCAGAAACTCAATCTCTAAGAAGTGGCAGAAGGTATGGGACACCAGTCCTAAAGGCCGGTGGCCTCATAGTCTACGCCCAAGTGTGAAATCGAGACCTATGCACTCGAAACACAACAGGCAGTTAGACACAATGATCACCAGACTTAGACTCGGTGCAACACGCTCCTCGTACCTAAATTGTCAAACATGCCACGTCAAGGCCAGTGTCACTCACGTCTTACTGGAATGTCCTAGGTTCGAAATGGCCCGCAAAGCACTCAGGGAGGAGATTGGAGAAAGTACATTGACAGCGAAGTTACTGCTGGCGCACTCGCAACATCAAAAAAATGTACAAGCCCTTATCCAACCTCCTCCTGAAAAGTGACCTTGGTCAGTGTATATGAAAGAAATATATCAATGTGCCGCGGGTCCGGTGGGATAGTGCAGTGGTTGGCACGTTCGTTCGAATCCCGCCTGGGGCTCGGCATCCTTATAAACAGCCAATAAGGTGGGGTGCAATGCCACATTAAAACAATGTAGTAACACCCCTGGCTAGCTAGTTCCAGCCGAAGCTCGCAGGTTTCACCACAATGTTCAACCACCTTGACACTGTGGTCTTTCTCCCTGCCCAAACACTAGGACCTCCGGGTAATAGAAATAGCCTATAAGATGAGCCTAGTAGAGGGACGCAATATAAACAGCACAATTATATCACCCAAACGGCCAAATTGAAATTGCCTGAACAAAGTGAACTGCCTACTTTGTTCGTGACACACCCGGTAACACCTTCCCCATGAGTTCCTAGGTGGAACACCCTTTCCAGGACCCTAGCCTACTGGAAATCTTCTCTTTCATGTGTGTCAATGTGACACTGTCTGCCGAAATGCCTAACGGGCGAAGGCGACATTAAGCACTTAATGCAACAACGACATATGTACTCTAGTACCACTATGGAGATTCTCAAGAGTAACAAGGGTGGCGTTAAGCTGGCCCTAGATGGATATATGTACACCAAGAAGAGTGCCTCCAAGTCCACCATGCGTTGGGATTGTTCTGCTTGTATGAATAAAATTACTTGTTATTACTTCCTTGCTCTGTTGTATTTTTCATCCTGGGGATTTTGTCCTACCCTTTTGGGGATTATGTCCACTGGGGATTTTGTCCTTGGGGATTATGTCCTTGGGGATTTTGTCCATTGGGGATTTTGTCCTACGACCATATGTTCATGGTTGGATATTTATATCAAAATCATTTCTTAAATACCCATAGACAACTGAATTCTACTCATTTTACGGATCCAATACTTACTGGGTTTAATTATAAAAGAACAATTTGATATGAGCAAATGAATGCAAATGACCACAGGTCTACACATTAAGATAACTTTAACCGGAGCCCCCTGTCATGTCAAATACAATTTGTGGATATATTTTTTGTGGGGGATTTACGTCCGTTCATCGAGAGTTAGTTGTGGTTGGGTAATGAGAGATGCCAAATACTTATAACGTGTGATATACTATATCAATGTATAGTATTTTAGTCGAACAAATATATATATATATATATTCACTAAATTATAAAACACATACAGTTGTAGAATATTTACAGAGTAACAGATAACTTATCATTAACCTAATAACCAATGTTTTATTGTGCCATAACAAAGCTTTCAGCACTAGTAGCGCGAATATATAACCTATTTTTATAGTGTTATATACTGTTTTTGAATAATGTTTACTCATCTTTATCAAGTTTTCAAATATAATGTCATACAGGTATTACCCTAAGTAATATTTTCATCTGGATTGCGCAAAAAGCGCATGCAGTATTAATAAGACATGAGTGTAAACAGGAATGTTAGATGAGTGATGGACATTTAGAAATTGTGATTTTAAGTTCAAATTCAAATGTTATAAATTCTCTTCATCGGCGTTAAATGAGATAATCAAGATATTAGCTTATTGAAGAAATTCAAATATTATCCAAAATACATAAATTAATGCCTGACAGAACCCTCTTTCAAATATACATATATATTTCCTTCTTTCAATCGGCTTGTATACTTCATCATGTAGTCGTGCCATTGAATGAATGACACAACGGTGGGTCCCCAGCTAACCACGTTTGAGTTGCTGAACAGGTGTACTCAATACCTGGAATGACAGGAAACTGTCTGGTCATATACACCAGCCATGACTGTTTAATTAGAGATATACAAGTATACAATCAATCAATCTTTATTCACTCAAAGGGACCGCCAACAGCAGTACATGAGTTACATGAAACAATAATAAATAAATTACAGCAAGATGGCAAAAATGTTTTTGACTAAACGTGACAGATTCTTAGTTACTTTGATATTGATATTGCACAATAGTTTCTTATATTGTAATAGAGATGGAAACAGCAGGAAGCGTTCATTTATCAGATTACAGCGTTGGTTTACTAAAGCTTTACAGTTAAAAAGATAATGATATTAATCTCCGACTTCGCCGGAGTTACATTGTGTACACAATCTTTAATGACGCGGGATATTACGAAAACGTCCTTTTTCAATGGGTAGGTGGTGGTTACATGTTCTAAAGTATAATAATGGTTTGTACACATTTTCATTCAATAACAAGTATTGCTCAAAACATGGAGAGTCTTTGATGATGGCATAATAGAATCCTTTAGACGAATTGGCAACGTCGCTACGCCATGACTGCAAAAACTGATCCTTTAAAATGTTATATACCGTTGAAACTATCCAATGTTTACAGTAATTCTGAGGATCATCGAAAACACATTGCTGTCCATAGTTGAGAATGTAGATTTAACAAAGTTCAAACATGAATACGATTGACCATGAAAACTCTGATGATACATATAGCTAAGCATAAAGGCTGCAATTTTATTATCTGGTTGTGGACATGTTAATTTCGACCAATATGAGATAATACGTTTGGCTATTTGCAACCGCAGTGGCTCTCTACCAAATTCTCCATAAACCATGAAGTTTGGCGTTGACATCTTTAAACCTGCTGCCAACTTTAAGAACTTCAAGTGAACGCGCTCAATGATATTAATGTTTTCCATCCCCCAAATTTCACAACCATAAAGTAAAATTGGGAGAACAAGGGTATCGAAAGTGGAAATAAGGCAATCAAAAGGTAAATTTAAATTTCTCGCACGTTTGAGTAAAGACATTGAAGCTTTGTTACCCATGTCGGCAGCATGTTTAATAGCTGTTATCATTCTACCATTTCTATGAAATGTAATTCCAAGGTACTTAAAAGTATCTACAATATCTAAAGGTTGATCTTTATAATAAAATAGATTTTTACTTTTGCAATTTGGCCCAGATCCAAAAAATATTATTTTAGTTTTATCTGAATTGACTTCCAGTTTCCATAAATCACAGTAACTTGAAAACCAATTTAAGGTTGTTTTAAGTTCATGACTATTTTCAGCTAATAGCACCGTGTCATCGGCATACAATAAAACTAATAATTTTATATACATATGTACAGCATCATTATCAAGCTCGAGACTCAACCCCTCACATTGACTAGAGCTAAGATAATCTTCAAGATCATTCAAATAAAATGAAAATAATAAAGGAGAGAGGTTTTGGCCTTGACGTACTCCTGAGAGGCATGGGGAAAAACTTGATTGCATACAGTTGACAGCTACATATGATTTAATGTCACTGTACATGTTTTGGATAAGTTTGAATAATTTCCCCTTGACCCCATGACGAAGTAACTTTATCCAAAGTCCTGTCCGCCACACTTTATCAAAGGCTTTAGAGAAATCAATAAAGGCATACAATAGTTTCTTATGTCTATTTTTCAATGAGTTTATAAGGTTGTGTATAATAAAAACATTGTCAGTGGTAGAACATCCTTTACGGAAGCCTGACTGTGTATGCGATATGATATCAAACGATTCACAAAATTTAGTAAGACGTTCATTAATAATGGAGACAAAAAATTTCCAAAACAGCTTAGGATAGATATAGGTCGGTACGAGTTTGGATCTGATAGGTTTCCTTTCTTCTTATAAATTGGTTTAATCACACCTGTGAGCCAAGCATCGGGTAGGATTCCCGAGTTAAATATAAGATTGAAGAAGTCAGTGTATACTGTTAGTAAGCGCGGTGAGGATGTATTGAGATATTCATTTCTTATAAGGTCTAGCCCGGGAGCTTTATTGTTTTTTAATCTATTCAATGCAGACAAAACTTCATGTTCTGATATATTGAATAATCTAGGTTAGGGAGATCGTCAAGCACAAAGTCATCTTCGTTCCCGATAACTTCCGTTTCATTAATCTGTTTAAAATGTTAATACAAAACCTCAAGTGAAATAGCTTCAGAGTTATTTTGATGTTTTGGGTTAAGTAACTTCCAATATTGTTTCGGCGATGATCGCTTACTGTCTCGGGAACACTTGCGAAGATAATAAATATTCTTTTTCTTGTTTTTATTCATAACCATTTTATACTGTCTACTCTTCGATCGTAAAAGTTCAAGGTTTCTGTTGGTTTTATTACGCGCAAAAGTATTCTTAGCTTTAAAGAACTGGCGACACATTTGTTTACAATTTTTACCGAACCACGATTTACTTGTTCGCACAGGTTTACGCGCTGTAGTAGCATTCGCCTTATTGGGAGCTACACCGAATGTATCACGTACTGCATGAAGAAGCACGTGCGTGATCTGTTGAGCTATCGAGTTTATGACCCCAGCTGGGTCACCTTGACATGCCTCAGCTGACCTTATCAGGTCAATCAGGTTGTTTACATTATGTTCCTGAATATTTTTTTATCAAATAATGGATCTTTGCTATGATCAAATTTCCCTGGTTCATCAGCTGTAGGTTCGTAAAAATTATTTGAACAATATGCTTCATCATCTGAGGGACTTACACACTCTTGGGCATAGTTAGAGTTATTTATGCTAAAACTGATACGACAGTGTAAATCAGAAAGGAGTGGACAACAATCATCAACACTGAAGTGGCTTATCAAAGGCAATGAACTTGCAGATGACAACACATAATCTACAACACTTGCTCCTTTGCATGTTGCTTTCCATTTAGCTTTATCACATCCAACTCTTCCATTGCATATGAACATATTGTGGCTTTTACATAAGTCATTAAGTTTATTGCCTAGGTTATTTGGATTACCAATATCCTCTGAGATTCTTTGTCTGGGCAGATCAAGGTCAGACAATACAGATTCAGGATCTATTTCCTGTCTCATACCATCTATGTCTAGTTCTAATTCATCTATGATGTGTTTGCTAAATGAGCAATAGTCTATCAATTGTTTAGTCCTAGCATTAAAATCTCCAGTAAGTATGACATAGTCAGAATATGATTCAAAAAGTTATAAACTTGAATTTTCAGGGGGTACATATACAATTCCCATGTAAATATCTTGATCTAAGTTAAATAATTGTCCACTAATCTTCAACCATAACACAGTGTCAATATCATGATCAACAATAGTTACATAATCAGTAAGACATTCTTTTATAGCAACACCTATTCCACCAGACTTTCTAGTAAATGATTTCCTATTCTTGAGAAAGACTTTATAACCTGTGATTTCAATATCATCCAATACATCTGTTTTAGTTTCTTGCAGACCAATTAAATCATACTTGTTTATAAAATCAGTAAAATCAGGATAGTCAAGTCTGTGCCTTAAACCACACACATTTAGTGTCACACACCTGAGATTACATGTCTTGATCCCAGGTCCAGTTCCAGTTCCAGTTCTATTCAGAGATTCAGTTCCAGAAGAGTGAACTGATGTGTGAGTAGCACTGTTCTATAAAGTCTTGGAAGAAAAAATATCTTAATATTTGGCCTATACCATCTTGGAATATTTTTATATTCCAAGATGGTATAATAAATATTGAGATATGTACGGCTCTAAGGTGTCTAATTAGCCTCATGGTTGGCGTTCACACTGCACTGTGTAGGCATAGCATTACTATTGATAATTACAAATATGAATTTTGTTGGAGCGCCCTTAATTAACTATCTGTGTGTAGAGACTGTCGTGTATAGCGTTTTAGAATTTCAAGCAAGTGGGATAATTAATCAATCGTCATGCGTCTCGCCATTATCTCGGTACGCTTGTCTCAGCCTTGGACTATTTCTCGGTGCGCTCTGTGCACTGCGCTGTGTCAATGGTATATGATATTTCGGTTATGAAGCTTTTGTTGTTCATGCTTAGCATGTACAGTGTGATACTCATCTTTTACGCAGCTTTTTGTCACATTACACAACTTACGGGAGAGTTAAAATAAGTCGCAATTTATCTAAAATGAAGTAAAGTTAGACGCAAGCCACCGTGCTTTAAGGTTCCTTAAGCGTTAGAAGGAAAATATAAATGAACATTACGGCACCATTTAATAATTGAATCTCTCAACCTCTGATACTGCTGATTTCAATTTCAATTTCATTGAGACTGCATACTATATTTCATTAATGCCATATTACCGTAATTATAACACACAATGACATTTCGAATTTATCAGTTTATCACACGGATTAACCAAGCTTGGTATCAAGTGAAGAGATCATTCAGACAGAAATACTTACTACTTACCATAATTTTATTACAAGCTAGTTGAACAGCTAATCGCAGACAGACAGACAGCCAGACTGATTGTTTAGTAGCGTCTCACCATATGTACATAGACTGAATACATATATAAACAAATTTTACAAAATTGATAATAGTTGCCGCTCCTTTATGGTCCCTATGATATGTTCATGATGTTTACATGTCTGTTCTATACATTTTATTTGTATTTGAGATTAATGCCTTAAAACACATAGCACAATGGAGATGGTGTCTTTCCGGAATTAGAATCGGTAAAATACTTTTGATGTAGTTTGTTGTTATAATGTGTTGTCTTTACGGATTAACTTTGGGTTGTAGTTATAGTTGAACTGACCTGCGAAAAATGAACATCAGTAAATTATTAGAACAGATCAGAATTTTTTCAGATTTGAACCCCTCATCTACATTACATTCATAGATAATTAACGTGTACATGAGTGAATGAGGCAGGACATGGATTATTTCCTATACATACAATGTTTGTTAAATTAGGCAAAATACAGAACGGTATAATTGTCAGTAGGATGCAACAGTTTAATTAAATTGTGTTCAGATGGATATTACCAAAAATACAATCTTGGAATATCCAGTGAATATCTGTCGCAAATGGTGTAATACTCAAATATGATACTTATATTAACTCTTAAGATATTCTTACACTGTATATAACATATTTTGAATATGTATGTTAAGATCACAACCTACGTGTAGTATGTCAACTCTGTGTTATGTGAACAAACATTCCTCCAAGACATGACCTATACAATCTTGGAATATCTTGTGAATACCTGTCGCGTATGAACTTTACTATATGTGAATAAACCTCCCTCCAAGAAATGACCTATACAATCTTAGAATATCTAGTGAATACCTGTCGCATATGAACTATATGCTATGATATATGAATGAACCTCCCTCCAAGAAATGACCTATACAATCTTGGAATATCTAGTGAATACCTGTCGCATATGAACTATATGCTATGATAAATGAATAAACCTCCCTCCAAGAAATGACCTATACAATCTTGGAATATCTAGTAAATACCTGTCGCATATGAACTTTAGTATATATGAATGAACCTCCCTCCAAGAAATGACCTATACAATCTTGGAATATCTAGTGAATACCTGTCGCTGTGAACGCTATGCTATGATATGTGAATAAACCTCCCTCTAAGAAATGGCCATACAATCTTGGAATATCTAGCGAATACCTGTCGCATATGAACTCTATGCTATGATATATGACTAAACCTCCCTCTAAGAAATGGCCATACAATCTCGGAATATCTAGTGAATACCTGTCGCATATGAACTCTATGCTATCATAATGATATATGAATAAACCTCCCTCCAAGAAAAGACCTATACAATATTGGAATATCTAGTGAATACCTGTCGCTGTGAACTCTATGCTATGATATGTGAATAAACTTCCCTCTAAGAAATGGCCATACAATCTTGGAATATCTAGCGAATACCTGTCGCATACGAACTCTATGCTATGATATATGAATAAACCTCCCTCTAAGAAATGGCCATACAATCTTGGAATATCTCGCGAATACCTGTCGCTTATGAACTCTATGCTATGATATGTGAATAAACCTCCCTCCAAGAAATGACCATACAAGCTCGGAATATCTAGTGAATACCTGTCGCATATGAACTCTATGTTATCATAATGATATATGAATAAACCTCCCTCCAAGAAAAGACCTATACAATCTTGGAATATCCAGTGAACACCTGTCGCATATGAACTCTATGCTATGATACATGAATAAACTTCCCTCCAAGAAATGACCTATACAAATCTTGGAATATCCGTCGCAAATGGTGTTATAGTCAAATACGAAACTCATATAAAGTCTGCAGATATTTTTACACTACATGTTACATATTTTGAATAGGTATCTTAAGATCACAACCGAGTATATGACCTGTTTGTTATGTGGACAAACCTCCCTCCAAGAAATGGCCATACAGTCTTGGAATATGCAGTGAATATCTGTCGCAAATGATGTAATAATCAAATAGGAATATTTTGGAAATAAATGTTAAAATCACAGCTATGTTTGTAAAATACCATAACGAATCACTGAGTTATTACGCCAGGAAAATAGAATCCCGTCCCAATGCATATTGTTGTATATCCCATTGTTATCACAGTTGCCTCTTGTCAGACAGAATGGCAGTTTCATACTTGTCGCTTTTCTCTGACGGGTCAAGAAAAGGCCATTCAATCTTGGCATATCAAGTGCATCTAGTTTGTGAAAGGTTTAATCATCAAATGCCACATTTGAATCACCTCTTCCCACATTATAACGCTATGCCTCATTAATTTATATGTATATGCTGAAATAACAGCTTTGTGAAATGCCATAATGAATCATGAAGTGATTACGTTGGGACAGTATTGTCCTGTCACCACGCTAATTGTTGTAATGACAGTTGCATCCTGTTAGACAGTGTGACATTACATAGTTGTCGCCTTTCACTGATTGGCAAATCTTGACATATGAAGTATATATCTGTCGTCAGTGGTCTAATTTTCTCATAGCAACTTTAAATAAATTCGTTTCCTGCTCTTATTCTATCTGCCACATGAATGAAATAACGGAATCCTGAAGTATTTACGATTAAGAGACAGGACTGTCAAATGTGTCACAAATTATGATTGAAATGAATGTAAATATGACAGAATAATTTAAATATGCTAACAACCTGTTTGTCTTATGAAACACTGTTAAGGGATATCGACATATAAACAACATAAACAGTTATAAGTAAATAGGGAAAGAAGCAGAAGAAACTAGGTAAGGGACTGTCGACTAAAACACATACTTCTTGCAGTTAAAATAAAATTGCAACATGTGCTGCAGTATATTAATTCTAAAAAATAAGTAAAATCGTGCATTTGATAATCTAACTTTTTAAAACTTAATATGTATTTATCTATCTGTTTAGCAATATGTATCAAGTGTTTATGTTCACGTATTTGTATGTATTGTTTATGTACATGTATATGTTTAATAACCTGTCATTCCCAAAATTTTCCATACAAACTTGTGTTTCCAATGTAACTCTGTCGTTATGGCAATAATTTCTTCATCAAATGACAAACTCGTCCATAAACAAGTACTTATGTATCTATAGCAATATCTTCATCTTTATGTCTGTTAAATTGAAATTTACAGTTCATAAAGGTACTGTATTTAAACTAAGGTCACAGTTTGTATTGAAGGTAATTTTCTTCATACAAATAACATTTTCATCAAAGTCATTATTTTTATCAAAGTAATTTTTTCTCCAAAGTCATGTTATTTCATCAAAATCACTTTTTTCAGCAAAGTCATTATTTTCATCAAAGTCAATATTTTCATTAAATAATTTTTTTCACCAAAGTAGTTTTTTATATCAAAGTATTTGTTTTCATTTAAAGTCACTTTCTCATCAAAATCATTATTTTCATCAAAGTCGATATTTTCATTAAAGGCATTTTTTTTTCATTAGTCCTTTTTTTCATCATAATAATTTGTTTCATAAAAGTCACTTTTTTCAGCAAGTCATTATGTTAATCAAAGTCAATATTTCATTAAATCATTTTTTCATTAAATCACTGTTTTCATCAAAGTCAAGATTTCTTTTATCAAAGTCAAGATTTTCATCAAAGTTATTGTTTTCACCTAATCAATTTTTCAGCAAAGACACTTTTAATCAAAGTCAATATCTTTATTAAAGAAATATCATTCATCAAATTATTTGTTTTCTTCAAAGTAACTTTTTCCATCAAAGTCATTTCTTTTCACCAAATCACTTTTTTCATCAAAGTCAATATTTTCATCAAATAATTTATTCAACAAAATCACTTTTTAAAAATTAAATTCACCAAAGTCTTTTTTCCCCATCAAAGGCACTTTTTTCAGGAAAGTCAGTATTTTAATTTAAGTCAATATTTTAATTAAAGTCAATATTTTCATCAAAGTAATTTTTTACCAAAGTCAATATTTTTTTATTCGAAGTCAAAACTTTCATTCAATCATTTTTTTCACCAAAATCACTTTTTTCATCACAGTCGATATTTTCATTTTTCACCAAAGTCAATATTTTTTTTAATCGAAATCAAAACTTTCATTTAATCATTTTTTAAACCAAAATCATTTTTCTCATCAAAGTCGATATTTTCATTATTCTTTTTCATCAGAGAAATATTTTCATCAAAGACACTTTTTTTCATCAGAGTTATATCTTCATCAAATCCTGTTTTCACCAAATCACTTTTTTCATCAAAGTCGATATTTTCATTTTTCACTAAAGTCAATATTTTTTAATCGAAGTCAAAACTTTCACTTAATCATTTTTTTTAACCAAAATCATTTTTTTCATCAAAGTCGATATTTTCATTATTCTTTTTCATCAGAGAAATATTTTCATCAAAGACATTTTTTTTCATCAGAGTTATATTTTCATCAAATCCTTTTTTCACCAAATCACTTTTTTCATCAAAGTCAAGATTTTTTCAAAGTTATTTTCTTTCATAGAAAGTTATTTTGTTACCAAATCATTTTTTCAGCAAAGACACTTTTTTAATCAAGGTCAATATCATTATTAAAGAAATATTATTCATCAAATTTATTTGTTTTCTTCAACGTAACTTTTTCCATTAAAGTCATTTCTTTTCATCAAAGGCAACATTTTCGTCAAAGTCATTTTTCCACCAAAGTAAATTTTTGTAAATCAAAGTCAATATTTCCATCAAAGTCATTTTTTCATCAAAGATATTTTTTTCATCAAAGTCATTTTTTCACCAAAGTCACTTTTTTCTTATCAAAGACATTTTTCCCATCAAAGTAATTTTTTCATGAAAATGAATTTATATAAACAATTTTCAATGTCATTTTATTACAATATCTCAAGATTGAACAAAATAATCTTAAGATATTTAAATATTCCAAAATTGAACAGGAGGTTTCAGGTTTAGATCATATCTTAAGATTTCCGTACATATCTTAAGATTTGTTATACCATCTTGGAATATAAAAATATTCCAAGATGGTATAGGCCAAATCTTAAGATATTTTTTCTTCCAAGATTGTATAGAACAGCACCACACTCAGTACCACCGTCGCCCCCCTAGGTCCTCCTGGGTCCAGTTGTTGGTCCTGCACTGTATGGCTGGAGTTGAGTAGATCTGTATGGTGGAGGGGTTGGCACAGGGTATAGAGCATTGTCAACATAGAGACTATCAACCACATCATTAGCCCTCTTGTTGTTTCGTCTGGCTTCTCTCATGAGAGGGAACGTTAACGCAGTGGTTAGCGCGCTCGGCTTCGGATCAAGAGGTCCGGGGTTCGAATCCCGCCAGGGGCAAGGCAACTTTGTCTGCAGTAGAGAACTGTTCTACACGCAGTCAGGTTTGTGTGCAATGCAGTACCACCCATGGTTCGCTAGTTCCAGCCGTTGCTCGCAGGTTTCACCGCAATGCATAGCCACATGGCGTTGCGGGCTTTCTCCCTGCCGTAATACTAGCAGCCGCGATATAAGTGAAATACTCTTGAAAGCGGCTTTAAACCCTAACTCACCTCACCTCGAGTTGTGGCTGGTCATTCATCTGTTTCTGAAACGCCTGTAAATCCTTCTCAAGTTTTTGCTTGTCAACAAACCAGTCATCAAATTTAGAGCTGACGAATGACACACTCATCTCAACAGTATCAACTTTTGTTTTCACTTCATCAAGCTCAGCAACTTTAATTTCTAGTCGAGAAACTTTACTCTGCACATCGGAAATAGGATTCTCAATACTGTTCAATTTTGTAAGTGTGCACTCGATATTGCTAAGTTTTGATAAAACGTCTGACCAGTCTTTTGATTGAGGACTTACAGCTTGTTGTGGGGTGTGAGGCTGTTCCATGGTGGGTAGCTGTGCACGTGGAGACGGGTAGAAGAACGGAGACTGAGGCGTCAATATACAGAGACAGCATGGCTTCCCTCACTGCAGCCGCGATGTTTGTGTGTCACGTGTCACCACCCGACACAGCACGATCAGCGTTAACATCACTTTCTTGGGTATTAGCAGGCCTTTTCTTCTTGGATTTCGGCTCCTGTGTTGGGGTTTTCTTATTGGAACTCATTTCGTCTTGTTTTGATAGGGAAATATGTTAAATAAAGAGAGATTGCGAAATTTTCTTGAGAGACTGGTTAGACACACATCTTGCTGACGTCATGTACATGAAATACATTGCAACATTGCTGTTCATGCGCGTGTCTCGTAAAACTCTTTGGCAGCCTCTGTGTTTTATCTCTTTAACGAGCTGACCACCAACAAACAGTAACTGTCGGTTATGCAAGGTTAATTTAACGCTCTAATAATCTCTGGTTTACAGGACAAAAATCAAAATGTCCCCATTAAAGTTGAACACAATTTCAAAGGTGAATAAACTAATTAAGTATGAAAATGTATGCGTGACTCAGTGTATCAGAACTTATATTTATATAACCTTGAATCCAAATACACGCCTTACGTAGGCTCATTGCTTGTATCAAACGGGCAAACGGGTAATAGTAAAATGGTTCTTATTTTATAAATGAGTGATGGGCATTTAGAATTCAATGGGATATACAACGTGTGATTGTAGTTTCTTTATCACTTATAATACGAGGTTTCTTAGCTCATTCTTGCCCCTATGTCTTGACATTCATTACTCAACTCCTTCATTATTTAATCTCTAGAAATAAACACATAAACATGTTAACTAATAAGCAAGATGACATCTTACGGAAAATCATTCAAGTAACACAATATATTTCTCGAATTCAGCTAAGCAGATAACATTAATCCCAGAGATGTCTTTAGTGCAATACGGATTGTTAAAAAGATAGCCTAACCACAAACAACGCAGTGAGTGAGTGTTCTATACATTGTAAATGCCAAGAACATTGGTACGCAGGATTTAGTACTTACGTCCTTTTATACCTGATTTTGATAAAACATATCATTAGCTCATCTGGCCTGAAGGGCCCGATGGGCTTATGGCATGGCATGATGTACGGCGTCCGTCCGTCTGTAAACTTTTCGCATTTTCTTCTTCTCCTCCAGAACCACTTGGTCTAGGGAGCTGAAATTGTGTGTGCAGACTCCTTGGCTAATGGGGATTCTAAATTGTAGATTTCATGACCCCCTGACCTCAAATTGGGTCACAGGAGTCACAACCCCAAAAACCTATTTTCATCTTCTTCTACAGGTCCAAATGGTCTGGAGAGCTGAAACGTTGTGTGCATACTCCTTGGCTAATGGAGATACTTAATTGTAGATTTCATGACCCCGTGACCTCAAATGGGTTCACAGGAGTCACAATCCAAAAAACTTATTTTCATCTTCTTCCCCAGTTCCCGATGGGCTTATGGCATGGCATGGTGTCCGGCGTCCGTCCGTCCGTCCGTCCATCTGTTAACTTTTCGCATTTTCATCTTCTTCTCCAGAACCACTTGGTCTAGGGAGCTGAAATTGGGTGTGCAGACTCCTAGGCTAATGGGGATTCTAAATTGTAGATTTTATGACCCCGTGACCTCAAATGGGGTCACAGGGGTCAGAACCCAAAAAACCTATTTTCATTTTCTTCTCCAGTTGCAAAAGGTCTAGAGAGCTGAAATTTTGTGTACATTCTCACTACTTGGCTAATGGGGATTCTAAATTGTAGATTTCTTGACCCCGTGACCTCAAATGGGGTCACAGGGGTCAAAACCCCAAAAACCTATTTTCATCTTCTTCTCCAGTTCCAAAAGGTCTAGAGAGCTGAAACGTTGTGTGCAGACTCCTTGGCTAATGGGGAATTCTAAATAGTAGATTTCGTGACCCGCTGACTCCAAATAAGGTCACAAGGATCACAACCTTAAAAAACAAATTTCATTTTCTTCTTCAGTTCCAAAAGATCTTGAGAGCTGAAAAGTCGTGTGCAGACTAAAATGTGTTTAAAATGTGAATTGTTATATAAAGCCTGATGAGCTACAGAGCCCATGGCCCTTTTTTTAAATAAAGTGACGGGATGTGCTTGAACCTACAACAAACACAACCTATTAAAATAATTTTGTTATCAATAATGAAAGTATTTCACGTTTTGGTGACGAACTTTCTTAAGTTATAAATGACACATGATTTTACTCATGATTAAATGTACTAAACCAGTTGATGCAACAGCGGGGTTTTACTGTTGCCCCTGGGGTTGATGAAACAAATATTTGATCATACGCAACTAATCGTCCCGCTGTGCACAGCCGTGTTCATACCAACTGTCAACAGGTGATACATTTCAACGACTATTTCTTGCATGTCTAATAACTTTTGTTTTGTTCGACGCATCTTCACAGGTTAGGTATCATTATAAAGACAACATGTACACGCCGTATAAGTTTGAAAATATAATTTTGAGTGTACATTTGGGACCATCGGTTTAAAGTTGCTTTTGTAACAAATAGTGAATGTACAATTGACACTCATATATTCAAAATCATAGATGTCAATGTTTTGCCTTGGGGGTCTAATATCTTTCTTTACATATGAAGTCCACTATGTCCAAAATTTAAATGTGTAACTTCTTAAGTTTAGGCGGAATTCAACTTTAAGAGAGAAAAATGAGTTTTAAAAGGGGATATTTGAGTTATGCCCCTTTGACCTTGAAAAGCATTTCGGTTGTACACGTCACATGTGTCGCTCGGTTGATTGCACAAGGACAGACTTATGGGGATGAGTGTAACTAGTAATTGTAAAGGAAATTGGAGTAGAGAGTTGTTTTGACTGTGTCATGCTCTAAGGATGATGGTCATGTCAAGTTGACATTGTCCCGTTCATATATTAGTGATTTAAACAAAATATGTCCAGATGTTATGTACAGTGATTGATAAACATTACTTTTTCCCCTATATGAATGATCATATACATATCGCTCCCCGTGACGTGGACTGTATTTATACTTTATTACACATAACACACATTATAACAAAAAAAACTAATTCACATAACAGTTACAGAGTATGTTCGGTGAATGTGTTTTCTGAAGTATTGGGATCGTTTATATATATATATATCGTCAATAAGAAACTAAATCAACAATATGTAAGTTAGTATTATGAACTCATTCAATGTTGCTATAAAGAATAGTTTTGAAATTGGTTCAACAAAATTGTATTCATTTAAATGGATTGGCAAGCAAGCTGAGAGCTTTTGTCAACGCTTCAATAAAAATTACAAATGTGACATAAAGGAATCAATAATTAAGCTTATAGCGAGAGAAGGTATGAACATGACGTTTTAATCCTTTTCTAATTCCCTAATAATTGCTGCATCGAGGCATGGTATTTTGGAAAATACTGATGGCCGGTTCATAAAAAACATGTACATGTTCGATTTCCAATTTCGTTTTATTAATATATCAAAATCAAACATGAGCTATGGTATTACATATTTTAAAAATATTCTATAATGGATTGTTTGTTGACTAACATGTTTGGACAATGTCAAAGCAATGAAACTAGTAAATATTTTGTAAAATGGCTCATGATATAGACTGAAGAATGTCAATGATCGTACATTTGTCACAATGTATTCATTGAAATGTGTACAGGATCAGTTTGAGTCTCTAGTCGATATCGCTGAGTTCTCACTTAAACCCACTTACATTGTCTACAATTATAATCCTTTTACACAAACACTTACTTAATTTTATCGTCGCTGAATATCCTTCATTGGTTAACTTGCCAGCTACAAAAGATCACAGCACGGGCAGTACAGTTTGAAGCGTTTAAAGCGTGATAAATCACATGGCCCTGATTGTATAATAAATGAATATTTCATTGAATTTGATGCATATTTAACGCCTCTTATACACAGAATATTTAACTGTATTTTATCAACAGGCTTTTTCCCCAAAAGTTGGTCATCTGCTGTCATAATTCCAGTTTTCAAGAAAGGGGATAGCTGTATTCCAGAAAATTATCGTGGTATAAGTCTCATTAGCTGTTTCGGGAAGCTCTTAACTAGAATCTTTAATCAAAGACTTTTGGACTGGTCCTCGGTTAATGATAGTATACCGGATTTTCAGTTTGGCTTTCGCCCACAGCTTAGTACTGTTGATGCTATATTTTCTCTTCACTCCATGATAAGCCTCAGTCTTAATAATAATAAACGTATGTATTGTGCCTTTGTGGACTTTAAGCGCGCATTTGATTCTATAGATCGGTCTAAGCTATGGTTTAAGTTGTCGAAAATGGGTATAAAGGGTAAGCTGATGTCAGTTATTTATTCGTTGTATTTGAATGTTAGATCATGTGTAAGTGTTGGTGGTTTCGATAGTGAATATTTCAAGAATAGTATTGGCTTAATGCAAGGTGAAGTTTTATCTCCAATTTTATTCTCGTTTTATCTCAGCGATTTTGAGGTCTCGTTTTTAGAAGATAAATGCGTTCCCTTTAATTGTAAAACTCTCAGTATCTTTTTGTTAATGTATGCAGATGACTTAGTTTTAATTTCAGAATCAATTCAAGGATTACAGTCGCAATTAGATTCGTTGTTGAGTTACTCTAATCGCTGGGGACTAGAGGTTAATATTGCTAAGACTAAAATAGTTTGTTTCCGGAAAGGTGGTAAGCGTAGGTTTTCTGAAAGTTGGTGTTATAATAATTGTGTAATTGAGGTTGTTGATAGTTTCACATACTTGGGAGTGGTCTTTAACTATAATAATAAGTTTACAAAGGCTCAATTACAGCTTGCAGATCAAGGCAGGAAGGCATTGTTTTCACTCTATAATAATATACGTACACTCTCTCTAAATCCGGAATCCTTGTTGTCAGTTTTTGATTGCTATGTCTGCAGTATATTAGGTTATGCGTCAGAGGTCTGGGGTTGCCATAAAGGAGTAAATATTGAGAGGTTACACTTAGATTTCTGTAAGAGATTATTGGGAGTTAAGAAATGTACTTGTAACGCTATGGTTTATGCAGAATTAGGTCGATTCCCCCTTTTGTATCTAAGACAGTTTAGTATGATAAAATAGTGGCGCAAGTTATTAAATACAAACAATTCTGTCCTTCGAGGTTGTTATGAATGTTTATATGAGGAAGTGGAGACTCGTGGCTTGAATAATTGGGCGTATCAGGTGAAGGCAATATTGACTAGCATTGGTTTTAATGAAGTTTGGCTGAGGCAAGAACTCTCTCCTACAGAATTACTTCTTGTAAAACAACGGATATTAGATCAGGCATCACAACATATTTTTAGTAATTTAGTGTCTTCTTCAAAATGTGTCATTTATAGAAATATTATTGATACCTGTACATTGCAATATTATCTTTGTAAATCGGTTCCCTATTTATATAGAAAATATCTAGCTAAATTTCGACTTAGCTCACATAACCTTGCTATTGAAACTGGCAGATACAATAATGTTAGCACTAATGAACGAAAATGTATATTCTGTAAAGATAATGTCGAAGATGAATTTCATTTCATATTAGTATGCCCATGTTATATTGATTATAGGCAAGCTTATATTAAACCTTATTATTATCGACGTCCATCTGTATTTAAGCTTATCCAACTATTAAGTGTTAGCAACGTAAAAGAACTCTGTAACCTTGGGAAATATTTGTATAAAGCTAGTTGTTTAAGGAATGAATTGATTGTTAATGAATAATGAATTGCTGTACATTCTCCCCAAAATAATTATTATGATCATTGTTTAGTCACTATCCACCTGTACCAATTCCCGTCTTTACTATGTACTGATTATCTGTAAAGATAAAAGTAATAAAGAATCTGAAGCTTAAAACAGTGACTGGTGTAATTAGACTGCGCCTGAGCAGTTCAGCGGGGCGTGTTATAACAAAGAGTCCATGAAACTAAACATCAGTTTCTTGCTATTCTAGTTGAGTGACATTGTTGAAATTTACCAATTATGGCACAGTCAACATGTAGTTTCGGAATATGAAATAAATATTTGAATATCTCATAAAAAATAAAAATTCGAAATTTCTAGATACGCACTAACAAGTTTCTAGATACGGGGTATGTTTATTTGTTGGACACCTGTATTGTCAAATTTCAGAAGTTTTTCACGTTTTTCTGATGTTTCTTTTGACGGGTTTAAGGTGTTTTTACAGATGGGATGGCCAACATTAATAATGTGTAGCAAATTGACCTATGTGTCACGTGACTTTACATCAGTATGAAGGTCACGTGATTACCAATACTTTCCAATTTTCTCCAAAATTTGTTAATATGATTTTAGTGCAACTTTAAAATACTAAAGTCAATGCTTAGGCCCTGTGTATCCGATGCTAACTATCAACATCAATAATACCAACTTTCTATAATTTCATTTTAAAAAGTGTATACTTTCTTTAGCCTGTCAGTATAGTAAGGACATTCTAAACCAAGTTTAATCACTATGTCTCATATGAGCACTTTTATCTTTTTTTTGTCATTAAAAAGAGATTTATAACAGCATTATGTAATGACATGGTTACCGCAAGGTTATCTGTTGATACCGGGATTTTTCCAAACCAAGCCCAGGACTTTTATACGGAAAATAGGGTTTTTGACGAGTGAACATTCGATATATTCGGAAAAAATGGGCTTGTATTCGGAAATCTGTGACAGACATAAGAATTAATAATCATGAGACAATAAGTTAGGGCAATCTTTTTAAAATAACTTTCAGGAATATTGCAATTACTTTAAGAAAACGGAACGAATGGAAACTCATGAAAACTTAACTGAAGGTATAATGTTTAAGATTTGTTCTGAGAGTTTCAACTGAGTCAATGCATCACACAACGGATCGTCGCAATCAGCTACATGCACCGTCATCTACAGGGTTTCTAACACATCATCAAACGACTAAATTAACATGGACTATTTGTATTCTAGAAAGGGAAGGCTTCTCTCACTGGACACACTTTGGAATTAAAAAGAAGCCTGTGGGCTTCTATTTTGAAACATTTTCCCAATAGTAGCACATGGACTGGGGGGGCTACCTTGCATGTAAGTGATGATCCGCAAACGAAACCTATGACTACGGGTCAAGGAGATCCTGGTAAGCGCTCGCTGATTGAAGATTTTAAACTAGATCTTTCTTTAAAAGTTGTGAATATAAGTTTAGTGATCTTCGAGAGGATAAAACAATTGGAAACATACTATAGTCGTATGGTCTATCGTGGTGTTCTGTCAATTACTTTTTTTTATTGTGAGCAGAACTGAAAAATAATTAACGACAAAGCTCTAGCTTAGTAAATAAAATGACCACCAAAGGACGTCAAAATGCACATACAGTAGGCCATAATAATCGATAATACACGAATAATTTGTATTGACAGAGAAGATCTGTGGGTAAGGTAAGTTCATATGGAGAGAAATATGGATATAATGGGAACAAATTATCAAAGCATAATTTAAAAAAATGATAGAATGCTTACCTGCTATTATCAATCCAATCCGCAGAAGCAGGAAAAATATCGTCGCAGAAGGGACAAACATTTCGCTATTTTCCTTCACTATAATTTTCCAGAGGTAGTTTATAAACCTTTGCTCAACACTTTCTATCTGATAAAATGCGAGCAACTTACAACGTTAACATTTTCTATGTTATGCAACATGCTCCGATTCTTAAGAAAACCCCTATAATATTACGAATGAGAGATGAACTGGGTCATAGCGAACCAGGATGTAAGCTGTATAGCTAGTGAGTTGAAGCATTGTAGTCCAGTGGCAGGGACCCATAAGTGTGCATTGCAGTATGTACAAAGTTTTTTTTGGCTGTTTCTATACCTCTGAGATGTGCTCCTCAAGAATCTGAATGATGTCATCAATGGGCAATCCGCACAATATGCAAATTAAGGTCGCCATTGCCGAATATCTTGTTTTCCTCAATATCTCAGTAACTATGCATGATATCAAATTATTTTTGGTTTCTATCCCCATGTTTAGAGGGATAATGGATCAGATTAAGCCTTTTCAGTAAAGATCACAACAATAATTTATGCTGAATATGCAAATTAAGGCCGCCATTACTGAAAATCTTGTTTTCGTCAATATCTCAGTAACTATGGATGCTGTCAACTTAACTTTGGTGTCTATCCCCATGTTTAGAGGGGTTTTGAATCAGATTAAGCCTTTCCAGTAAAGATCACAACACTAAATTATGCTGAATATGCAAATTAAAGCCGCCATTACTGAACATCTTGTTTTCATCAATGTCACAGTGACTATGCATGATGTCAACTTAATTTTGGTGTCTATCCCCATGTTTAGAGGGGTAATGAATCTGATTAAGCCTTTACAGTAAAGATAACAACAATAATTTATGCAGAATATGCAAATTAAGGCCGCCATTACTTAAAATCTTGATTTCGTCAATGTCACAGTGACTATGCATGCTATTAACTTAACTTTGGTGTCTATCCCCATGATTAGCGGGATAGTTAATCCGATTTAGACATTTTTTAAAGATCACAATATAATATGTGCTTAATATGTAAATTAAGGCCGCCATTACTGAAAATCTTGTTTTCGACAACATGTCAGTAAGTATGCATGATATCAAATAAATGTTGGTGTCTACCCTCATGTTTAGAGTTATAATTAATCAGATTAAGCCATTTCTTTAAAGATCACAATATAATTTGTGCTGAATATGTTAATTAAGGCTGCCGTTACTGTAAGCAATCCTTTGGTAAGAGGGTATGTCCATGCTGAAGACTTGTCTTGTTCAGCTTATCTACCAATTTCGATGTACATTTTTCATTACAGAATTGACTCCTCTCAACACACTTTCTCGCAATGCTACTAACAGTTGTAGATAAGCATGGTAAAGATGCAACCTATTATAATGTTTTTGTTATCAATAATGAGAGTATTTCACGTTTTGGTGACGAACTTTCTTAAGTTATAAATGACACATGATTTTACTCATGATTAAATGTACTAAACCAGTTGATGCAACAGCGGGGTTTTACTGTTGCCCCTGGGGTTGATGAAACAAATATTTGATCATACGCAACTAATCGTCCCGCTGTGGACAGCCGTGTTCATACCAACTGTCAACAGGTGATACATTTCAACGACTATTTCTTGCATGTCTAATAACTTTTGTTTTGTTCGACGCATCTTCACAGGTTAGGTATCATTATAAAGACAACATGTACACGCCGTATAAGTTTGAAAATATAATTTTGAGTGTACATTTGGGACCATCGGTTTAAAGTTGCTTTTGTAACAAATAGTGAATGTACAATTGACACTCATATATTCAAAATCATAGATGTCAATGTTTTGCCTTGGGGGTCTAATATCTTTCTTTACATATGAAGTCCACTATGTCCAAAATTTAAATGTGTAACTTCTTAAGTTTAGGCGGAATTCAACTTTAAGAGAGAAAAATGAGTTTTAAAAGGGGATATTTGAGTTATGCCCCTTTGACCTTGAAAAGCATTTCGGTTGTACACGTCACATGTGTCGCTCGGTTGATTGCACAAGGACAGACTTCTGGGGGTGAGTATAACTAGTAATTGTAAAGGAAATTGGAGTAGAGAGTTGTTTTGACTGTGTCATGCTCCAAGGATGATGGTCATGTCAAGTTGACATTGTCCCGTTCATATATTAGTGATTTAAACAAAATATGTCCAGATGTTATGCACAGTGATTGATAAACATTACTTTTTCCCCTATATGAATGATCATATACATATCGCTCCCCGTGACGTGGACTGTATTTATACTTTATTACACATAACACACATTATAACAAAAAAAACTAATTCACATAACAGTTACAGAGTATGTTCGGTGAATGTGTTTTCTGAAGTATTGGGATCGTTTATATATATATATCGTCAATAAGAAACTAAATCAACAATATGTAAGTTAGTATTATGAACTCATTCAATGTTGCTATAAAGAATAGTTTTGAAATTGGTTCAACAAAATTGTATTCATTTAAATGGATCGGCAAGCAAGCTGAGAGCTTATGTCAATGCTTCAATAAAAATTACAAATGTGACATAAAGGAATCAATAATTAAGCTTATAGCGAGAGAAGGTATGAACATGACGTTCTAATCCTTTTCTAATTCCCTAATAATTGCTGCATCGAGGCATGATATTTTGGAAAATACTGATGGCCGGTTCATAAAAAACATGTACATGTTCGATTTCCAATTTCGTTTTATTAATATATCAAAATCAAACATGAGCTATGGTATTACATATTTTAAAAATATTCTATAATGGATTGTTTGTTGACTAACATGTTTGGACAATGTCAAAGCAATGAAACTAGTAAATGTTTTGTAAAATGGCTCATGATATAGACTGTAGAATGTCAATGATCGTACATTTGTCACAATGTATTCATTGAAATGTGTACAGGATCAGTTTGAGTCTCTAGTCGATATCGCTGAGTTCTCACTTAAACCCACTTACATTGTCTACAATTATAATCCTTTTACACAAACACATAGCCTACTTAATTTTATCGTCGCTGAATATCCCTCATTGGTTAACTTGCCAGCTACAAAAGATCACAGCACGGGCAGTACAGTTTGAAGTGTAATTAGACTGCGCCTGAGCAGTTCAGCGGGGCGCTTTATAACAAAGAGTCCATGAAACTAAACATCAGTTTCTTGCTATTCTAGTTGAGTGACATTGTTGAAATTTAAAAATTATGGCACAGTCAACATGTAGTTTCGGAATATGAAATAAATATTTGAATATCTCATAAAAAATAAAAATTCGAAATTTCTAGATACGCACTAACAAGTTTCTAGATACGGGGTATGTTTATTTATTGGACACCTGTATTGTCAAATTTCAGAAGTTGTTCACGTTTTTCTGATGTTTCTTTTGACGGGTTTAAGGTGTTTTTTACAGATGGGATGGCCAACATTAATAATGTGTAGCAAATTGACCTATGTGTCACGTGACTTTACATCAGTATGAAGGTCACGTGATTACCAATATTTTCCAATTTTCTCCAAAATTTGTTAATATGATTTTAGTGCAACTTTAAAATACTAAAGTCAATGCTTAGGCCCTGTGTATCCGATGCTTACTATCAACATCAATAATACCAACTTTCTATAATTTCATTTTAAAAAGTGTATACTTTCTTTAGCATGTCAGTATAGTAAGGACATTCTAAACCAAGTTTAATCACTATGTCTCATATGAGCACTTTTATCTTTTTTGTCATTAAAAAGAGATTTATAACAGCATTATGTAATGACATGGTTACCGCAAGGTTATCTGTTGATACCGGGATTTTTCCAAACCAAGCCCAGGACTTTTATACGGAAAATAGGGTTTTTGACGAGTGAACATTCGATATATTCGGAAAAAATGGGCTTGTATTCGGAAATCTGTGCCAGACATATGAATTAATAATCATGAGACAATAAGTTAGGGCAATCTTTTTAAAATAACTTTCAGGAATATTGCAATTACTTTAAGAAAACGGAACGAATGGAAACTCATGAAAACTTAACTGAAGGTATAATGTTTAAGATTTGTTCTGAGAGTTTCAACTGAGTCAATGCATCACACAACGGATCGTCGCAATCAGCTACATGCACCGTCATCTACAGGGTTTCTAACACATCATCAAACGACTAAATTAACATGGACTATTTGTATTCTAGAAAGGGAAGGCTTCTCTCACTGGACACACTTTGGAATTAAATAGAAGCCTGTGGGCTTCTATTTTGAAACATTTTCCCAATAGTAGCACATGGACTGGGGGGCTACCTTACATGTAAGTGATGATCCGCAAACGAAACCTATGACTACGGGTAAAGGAGATCCTGGTAAGCGCTCACTGATTGAAGATTTTAACTCATTAACGCCGAGCACCGATCTTCAGCTGAACGCCTGGCCGTCACGCCTCAAGGTTAGCGTCCCACAGCGACACGCTAATTAGCCTGGCACCTCTGATTCAGCGAGAGGAATTTCTTGTTATCAAACGTGTATTTATCGTTAAGCGCTTCCGTCCATTGTGTAGAATGAACTGATTGTATATTCACGGCAAGATGACATTGAAAGCCAAAAATGTGAATAGATTGCATCATTCTACATAACTGCACGTGCACGACTCTTTGTTGCTTATCAATTATGTAATCCCGTTACATATATCTCTGATATTTGTTTCTGCTTTACCTTTCCAGATCAAACCTTAATATGCTGGGATTATATGTTATTGACATCAAATAATTATTTATCCTTTCATACGTTTTATAAGTCATATTACAAAATAAAAATCAATTAGTAGTTCGAAACTAGCAAGTAGCATATTCATAAGTCTCAGTTGTTTATCACTTGAGTTTGGCTGAAAAGTTCCATGTATGAAACATTTATAAACAATAGCAAACTTTTTTGGATATTAAATTTCTTTATTCTGTAGAGGCGACGTTTCGAAATAGATACTAACGTCGTGTCGTTGACAAGCAAGTCATACTGTGATGGAGAGGAAGATAACATATACAAACATTGTTGTTACAATAAATTAGGATGAGTTGTTTATACAGCTGAATAGGTTGAAGTACAAAGGTTGTTGAGGAGATTGAGCAGTTGATTAGAAGCCAGTTGTGATGAGCAAAGATAGCTAGAGATTTAACAATTTTGTTCAGCAATCGTATAAGATATCCGTCAATGTAAGGGCTCGTGATGGGCGTGGCCTAAATCTCTAAACAGCACGTTTGATATTTTGCAGGTTCACAACCTGAAATGAATTATAACAATTATGTTACTTACGTATAATGTAAGATTGTATTTGGTAACCTGAAGGTGTATAGAAATATTGAAAGGAATTACCAAGTATGTTCTCATGAATAAAACTAACGTAGGCGTGGCTACAATAATCAAGATCCATCATGATATAACACATGTCACAGGAGAAACGTCAGAATGTAGCGGAAATTACCAGTATGTTATTCCAAGCTAAATTACCTTGATCTTGATTGATTGAATATTCACACGCATAATTGCCGTAACGCAAATTCTAATCTGTTTTCAACATTCACATATGTCGACATATACACACAATTACACGGGCGTGACAATGAATCGTGTTGTCTATCTATGGCAGGTGTTTATTCTAGCAGGTGTCACGGATCAAACAGGAGTGCCGAATTACCCCAAGGGATTTACATTTCATGGTCAATTGAGTTTCTCAAATATTGTGTTACCATAGTCTGATTGAATGGTTATTTGCAAGAACATATGTGTATTTACTATAATTGTATTGACGACGGATCACAAGAGACCGGATCCATTGATATATATGACAATGGCATTGGATTATACCAGAGTGTGTCAACGTGTTTAGCTAATTTTTGAATGAAAGCATTTTATATTCATGAAAGTACCTAATAACTGTAAAGGATTACCGAATCATTGTTGTACGTGTAGAATATCAATACGAATATTTCAATACCCTCGTATGAAATATCATTGAAATGAATTAGATGCAAATTATGACACACAATGTAACAAGTACAATAAGTATCGTTAACCATGTACAATGGATAGGTTTTTGCAGACTAGTTAGGTAAACTACATTGTATATCTTATCAATAACAACAATGACATGAATGTTTACTGTGGACAACAATATTAACCCAGGAAAGTGTTATAGTACAGAAGTTATAGATAAATGAAAATACTTCAACACTCTTCTATTGGCTTAGATGTGCGTTGCGTCTTTGAAATAGTTACATTATCGTATGTAAACATGCAAAACAATAGGTATTGTAATATTTTAATTATTCTTTCTATACGCTCACTGCATAATACATACTCAGGCATTGCCTTTGTTTACACAAAGTAAAACAGACACAAAATATTCAACGGATATATAGAAAAAGCGATTACTCTATATTCTCAAGACATATTCATTGTTCTGATTATTTTCTTAACCATTCCCAATGAGGAGGTAGCTGTGTTTACCTCTGTAAATAATTCTGATAATATCTTTACTCACCGGAATGAGTTCATTTACGGTACTGCAGGTAAGCCTTTGATACCTATTTCTGACTGCTATCAAAACACCTTAAATACTTCCGGCCATCAACTCTATATGTAGCAACTCTCTAAAAAAACATGCATCTCGCACGATAGATACCTAATTGTTTTAAATTATGTGTGTTTGTGATTCAATAGGCAGCACCCCTAAAACGCGTCTCTCGCTGTGAGAAGCTGTTAATCAGCTACCCCTAATACACGTCTCTCGCTGTGAGGAACTGGCAATTAGCTGACCCCTATAATCGTCTCTCGCTGTGAGCGAGAGATTAACGGCCCGCCTATACGCGTCTCTCGGCGTTAATGAGTTGATATAGATCTTTCTTTAAAAGTTGTGAATATAAGTTTAGTGATCTTCGAGAGGATAAAACAATTGGAAACATACTATAGTCGTATGGTCTATCGTGGTGTTCTGTCAATTATTTTTTTTTATTGTGAGCAGAACTGAAAAATAATTAACGACAAAGCTCTAGCTTAGTAAAAAAAATGACCACCAAAGGACGTCAAAATGCACATACAGTAGGCCATAATAATCGATAATACACGAATAATTTGTATTGACAGAGAAGATCTGTGGGTAAGGTAAGTTCATATGGAGAGAAATAAGGATATAACGGGAACAAAGCATAATTTAAAAAAATGATAGAATGCTTACCTGCTATTATCAATCCAATCCGCAGAAGCAGGAAAAATATCGTCGCAGAAGGGACAAACATTTCGCTATTTTCCTTCACTATAATTTTCCAGAGGTAGTTTATAAACCTTTGCTCAACACTTTCTATCTGATAAAATGCGAGCAACTTACAACATTTTCTATGTTATGCAACATGCTCCGATTCTTAAGAAAACCCCTATAATATTACGAATGAGAGATGAACTGGGTCATAGCGAACCAGGATGTAAGCTGTATAGCTAGTGAGTTGAAGCATTGTAGTCCAGTGGCAGGCACCCATAAGTGTGCATTGCAGTATGTACAAAGTTTTTTTGGGCTGTTTCTATACCTCTGAGATGTGCTCCTCAAGAATCTGAATGATGTCATCAATGGGCAATCCGCACAATATGCAAATTAAGGTCGCCATTACTGAATATCTTGTTTTCCTCAATATCTCAGTAACTATGCATGATATCAAATTATTTTTGGTTTCTATCCCCATGTTTAGAGGGATAATGGATCAGATTAGGCTTTTTCAGTAAAGATCACAACAATAATTTATGCTGAATATGCAAATTAAGGCCGCCATTACTGAAAATCTTGTTTTCGTCAATATCTCAGTAACTAAGGATGCTGTCAACTTAATTTTGGTGTCTATCCCCATGTTTAGAGGGGTTTTGAATCAGAGTAAGCCTTTCCAGTAAAGATCACAACAATAAATTATGCTGAATATGCAAATTAAGGCCGCCATTACTGAACATCTTGTTTTCATCAATGTCACAGTGACTATGCATGATGTCAACTTAATTTTGGTGCCTATCCCCATGTTTAGAGGGGTAATGAATCTGATTAAGCCTTTACAGTAAAGATCACAACAATAATTTATGCAGAATATGCAAATTAAGGCCGCCATTACTAAAAATCTTGATTTCGTCAATGTCACAGTGACTATGCATGCTATTAACTTAATTTTGGTGTCTATCCCCATGATTAGCGGGATAGTAAATCCGATTTAGCCATTTTTTAAAGATCACAATATAATATGTGCTTAATATGTAAATTAAGGCCGCCATTACTGAAAATCTTGTTTTCGACAACATGTCAGTAAGTACGCATGATATCAAATAAATGGTGGTGTCTACCCTCATGTTAAGAGTTATAATTAATCAGATTAAGCCATTTCTTTAAAGATCACAATATAATTTGTGCTGAATATGTTAATTAAGGCTGCCGTTACTGTAAGCAATCCTTTGGTAAGAGGGTATGTCCATGCTGAAGACTTGTCTTGTTCAGCTTATCTACCAATTTCGATGTACATTTTTCATTACAGAATTGACTCCTCTCAACACACTTTCTCGCAATGCTACTAACAGTTGTAGATAAGCATGGTAAAGATGCAACCTATTATAATGTTTTTGTTATCAACAATGAGAGTATTTCACGTTTTGGTGACGAACTTTCTTAAGTTATAAATGACACATGATTTTACTCATGATTAAATGTACTAAACCAGTTGATGCAACAGCGGGGTTTTACTGTTGCCCCTTGGGTTGATGAAACAAATATTTGATCATACGCAACTAATCGTCCCGCTGTGGACAGCCGTGTTCATACCAACTGTCAACAGGTGATACATTTCAACGACTATTTCTTGCATGTCTAATAACTTTTGTTTTGTTCGACGCATCTTCACAGGTTAGGTATCATTATAAAGACAACATGTACACGCCGTATAAGTTTGAAAATATAATTTTGAGTGTACATTTGGGACCATCGGTTTAAAGTTGCTTTTGTAACAAATAGTGAATGTACAATTGACACTCATATATTCAAAATCATAGATGTCAATGTTTTGCCTTGGGGGTCTAATATCTTTCTTTACATATGAAGTCCACTATGTCCAAAATTTAAATGTGTAACTTCTTAAGTTTAGGCGGAATTCAACTTTAAGAGAGAAAAATGAGTTTTAAAAGGGGATATTTGAGTTATGCCCCTTTGACCTTGAAAAGCATTTCGGTTGTACACGTCACATGTGTCGCTCGGTTGATTGCACAAGGACAGACTTATGGGGGTGAGTGTAACTAGTAATTGTAAAGGAAATTGGAGTAGAGAGTTGTTTTGACTGTGTCATGCTCCAAGGATGATGGTCATGTCAAGTTGACATTGTCCCGTTCATATATTAGTGATTTAAACAAAATATGTCCAGATGTTATGTACAGTGATTGATAAACATTACTTTTTTCCCAAATGAATGATCATATACATATCGCTCCCCGTGACGTGGACTGTATTTATACTTTATTACACATAACATACATTATAACAAAAAAAACTAATTCACATAACAGTTACAGAGTATGTTCGGTGAATGTGTTTTCTGAAGTATTGGGATCGTTTATATATATATATATCGTCAATAAGAACCTAAATCAACAATATGTAAGTTAGTATTATGAAATAATTCAATGTTGCTATAAAGAATAGTTTTGAAATTGGTTCAACAAAATTGTATTCATTTAAATGGATTGGCAAGCGAGCTGAGAGCTTATGTCAACGCTTCAATAAAAATTACAAATGTGACATAAATGAAGCAATAATTAAGCTTATAGCGAGAGAAGGTATGAACATGACGTTTTAATCCTTTTCTAATTCCCTAATAATTGCTGCATCGAGGCATGATATTTTGGAAAATACTGATGGCCGGTTCATAAAAAACATGTACATGTTCGATTTCCAATTTCGTTTTATTAATATATCAAAATCAAACATGAGCTATCGTATTACATATTTTAAAATTATTATTATTAGCAGCAGCTTAAAACAGTGGATATAAGCAGCGTTAATGTGTGAGACACGGACGTTCAGCTAACCACGACTGTCAAGGATCTCAGTGTCTTTCTAGATCCAGCACTCTCAATGGAAGCTCAGATTAACAATGTCTGCAAAATATGCTACTTGAACTTACGAGTGATTGGAAATATTCGTCCTTTGATCACCATGGAAGCTGCACAATATCTAACCAGATGTTTTGTACTGAGTAGACTCTACTACTGTAACAGTCTTTATGTCGGACTCCCGGATATTCTCATTGACAAACTTCAAAAGGTACAAAATACAGCAGTGCGAATCGTGACTCTTACATCTAAAGGATCGCACATTACTCCTGTCCTTAAACATCTTCACTGGCTTCCAATAAAAGCAAGGATTCAACTCAAAATTGTATGTCTAATGCATACATCTAAATATCCCACCACGGGAGCTTAGACCACAACATCAGAATCTATTGACAGTCCCCAAGTGTAACCTCAAGTGCTTTGGTCAAAGATGTTTTGAGCATTTTGCTCCTAACATGTGGAACTCTCTTCCAAAAAAATCTGAAACTATCTCCAACATTTTAATCATTCAAATCAAATTTAAAAGCCTATCTTTTTGTTCAGGGTTATGGTACATAAGGACTTTCATAATCGCAACAATTCTATACATGGATTTGTTATTGCTCTTTGTGGGAACTGAGCCCATTCAAATGTGCATCACTATTATTATTATTTATTAGCATTATATGTTTAGCGCTTTGAGCATGCTTTCGATAAATATGCACTATTATTATTATTATTATTATTATGAATTGTGATATATATCAGAGCTGCCACATTGCCCTGATCCACTGCTCCACGAACATCATTCATTTACGAAACATTTTGATATATTAAGATCAGCATTGACTTTCTCAGACAGCAACATTTCGATGTTGTATGTCATTATGTTTATTTTGCACGGGAGTTTGCATTTACGAACTGAATTTATGTATATTTTGACATGTAATGAGATGAGATAATTATGATTGAAAGAGTATCGGAAAGTATAATCTTATAAAACGTTCCTCTATTCAAACAATTAATTGTAAAACAGTATTCTCAATCCATTTTTACAAAGGTCTATTAGCTCATGGTACTCTTTGCCTGTCGAGATTACCAACTCAGCATCTTTGAAACACTTTCAACACTTGATCAAACTAGAAGAAACTCACAGGTATTTCGACTTGAACCTGTTTTGATCATGCAGATACATATAATTGACATACATCAGAAACATCTAAGTGATCATGCATTTTATCGAAGACGTTGTCTACTACCTGTTCACATGTTGAACTTACCAAAAATTAAGAGTTAATATGTATGTTTATACTCGTGGGTATGATGTTCAAATCACGATAATGGCGCAGTGAATAAGATTTTTAAAACTCATTACCCCAGTTCATTTTCAAAAGTAAACGTGGATTTTGATGGTTACAACATAAATACAAAATATATCTCACCTGATTTGGATAAAAGTTGCAGCCCACTTCATAACTACACAGCATTATGACAATAGCGCCAATAGAATTACTGATATAATTTCTACCGGTCGTTCTCTTGTTTTTAATTAGTTCCTATTTATTTTCATTGACGCTTTTTCTATTTACAGTGTGTTCATTCGTTGTAGTTGAGCGACGTTCAAACAAGATGAACTTTTAAAAAGGCATGCTTGGAGGCATCTGGTTAAGACAAGAAAATAGTATAAAAAGGATATGTATGTCATACGTGTAGGTACATACAGACTGCATTATGGCCATTTTGGACTTTAACTACTAATCAAACAATTAGTTGTTCAATTTAAACGTCTCAAATTGTACCTCAATCGTTTAAGTTGTGTGACATAGGCCTAGGAATATACTGTAATAACAATTAACATACATTAGTTATTCCAAAAGACAATTTTATTATATAAAACAATCTATCATTTGAAAATAAAAGTGAATATCCAACTTCCCCGATTTATTTTAACATATTTTGAATTAGTCTATAATATTATTTAAATCAAAACCTTGTTGAGAGATTTATGATTGGGCATGATTCCAGCAATAAGAATGTGTTGGCACATTTTCCCTGAAACAGGCAGTCAACAATTTATTAAAGCTTTGCTAATTTAAGTTGACCTATTCGATTGATTATGTAGGATATTTCGGTTTATATGTTGAAGGCATATGAATCTATTCTGAGCCCACGTTATCACCATGTATGGTCCTTTCATTCAGTTTGGACAAACATATAGTTCTGTCCACTATTTGTTTATACATGTACATGCTTCACTGTCGTGAATACATTATCTATACATTGTGTTCAATACATATGTAGGTCTTATTGGCATAGGAAATTTGGACAACTGAGAGCTACATTTGTAGATTGGCGTGTTGAATGACCGCTAATATTATCGATTTGTAGATGCTTATGTCGAGCGGATAACGTTTGCATGCAAGGTTATGATTTTCAAGTAATAATTGATCTTGAAACATTCATAACAATACCACGTGGTTTCGATCAATCATATGCCGACGGCTTTCTCGCCTCTCATTCCATTGCTGATCTATTGTATTTTACAAACACATACGATAACATTATTTGATATATGAAAATCTTAATGTACTAATAGTTGACTATGGATGTTTCACAAAGTATATAACTTTGAATGATAGCAGATGTCTAAATCATCGCATTGTTTTCAAACTGTACATGACAAAATGGCGATCTGAGTCGATCAGTCGTACTGCCGAAAATAATTTCAATGAAGTCAAATAGAGTGACTATATCTTGTAACTTATATAAATAAAGATAAATTAACTTGCTTTTACAACATGTTATATTTAATATTGTCATTATGTATATTTGTCGTCTTTTAAAATAGCTAAGTGTTGCCATGCAAAATTTGAAATAAATTCATTTTTCAAAATCGCTTTTCCACTCAGGTTTATCATATTGTAATTATAATTTGCCCAAAAACATTACCTGCTAATTTCTTGTATTTTCATATTATTAATTTCATTAATATATATTTTAATATTGGTCGTTATTGGATTTTGGTGGCAGTCTCTTTGATTAAATATGACAGACAATTATACGCTTGTACTTATAAACACCTACATACTAGCTATTTGAACCATAAACATTTCCAATATTATGGGAATTAACTTGACAAGACATTTAAATATTTTTTTGGGTTTAATAATGACATAGATTCGTCAAGTTTTTCGTCTTTGTTACCTGTAATCATAAAAATAGTTTATCAATCAAATTAAAATTAGTTCCAGATTTATTGGGAATTATCTTAGCTAGAACATGGTATGCAGCATGGCAATATTTTACACAAAAAAGCTTTTGAAAACAGCAAAGACAAAACTATGTACAAGTCATTTTGACTTCTGTTTCGGAGCTCAGGGTACGCAACGTCATAGCCTCTGGTTAGCCAGGGTGCCTGTCATTCCGTGCTGTGCACGTGGTTAAAAGAGTTAAAAGAGGGTTAAGGAGTAGTGGTTACTCTAGGTGTGTCGCCAATGCCATATGTACCACAGGAAATTGAGGATACCCAAGATCTCAATGTAAACAAGGTATATAAAAGTATCCACAACCCCTCTATACAATAGGCTAAAGGAGCGACACCCGCCATCTTGGTTTCGTTTTCAAACCTCTCGACTCGACTACATTCGTGGCTTATATTTCAAAACAAACACAACGACATATAACAAAACTTACCGCCGATCCTTTATCCTACTTAGTTCATTTAACACCTACTTTTTAATTTTAGCCTAAACCAATTTATCTAATTTTATTTTTATAGCAGACATAAAGACAAATTTCCTTATGTAAGTTATGAATGAAATATGAATAAAAAAATCCTTGTATAAATTACAATATCCCTATTCAAATAATTTAAATTTCAAACTAAGAAACAAATTAATTTGCAAACAGAAGATGAATCAGTCTCATATCGTGTATGTCCTTGAAATAATAAAGGTAATACTGACATATAATCATCACATAAACAAATCCTTTCAAAAATGATATTTTCTATTTCTTGTCATTTAGATAATCATTAAATGTATAAATTCATCTGTATTAGTTATTATCAGCAGTGTTTGCATATCAGTATATTTTTTGGTTTGTTGTCATTATGTCGGTGTTTTTTTTAGAAGCGTAACAAGGTTTCATATTTCCCAGCAAAAATAACACCTGCTAATATTAAAGTCACCATAACAACCCATGTGATGCACGTGCTTCTCTTGCAAGTTACCCTTGTCACACATTACTGAATTGCTTTATAAACAACGTTTCCAAATGTCCTGAGAATATGCAAACTATTGTTTAATGTACTTATTATTGAGATAAGACACTTATTCCAATAGCTGTAGCAAATGTTATGGTCGCTTGCCCCGGTGTAAAAACCAACATGTTTACACAGTTGCATGGCCATGCTTTGTATCTAAATATAGCTGACTAATGAGAGAGCGTAGAGGCATATTCAAGTCCGTATAGTGACGTCACTGCCGCCTAGGCGTGTTGTATTTCGATGTTGTTTGCAGGTAGAATCGACTTAGCAGCGTAATTTGGGGCGAAAAGTAAGTAAGTAAACAAAAAGTTGCCCATGTCCAATTAGTATGAAACCTAATAAAGGATCGGTGGTAAGTTTTATTATATGCCGTTGTGTATGTTTTGAAGTATAAGCCACGAATGTAGTCGAGTCGAGAGATTTGAAAACGAAACCAAGATGGCGGGTGTCGCTCCTTTAGCCTATTGTATAGAGGGGGCGTGGATACTTTTATATACCTTGTTTACATTGAGATCTTGGGTATCCTCAATTTTCTGTGATATGTACCTCTCATAGAAAGGCCACTAGGAAACTCTATGATATCCAGTGGCAGGCCCTCGCCTCCTTCTGTGCTCATGATCAGAGGGGGTTCGTCCCGGCAGAGGCCTCCGTTCCTGAGGTGGCCATGGCCTCCGCAGCTCGGATTTTAGAAATACATGCGTTGCAGGCGGACCTGTTCTTGCCTCAGGAGCACAAAAGACCTGGATAAGCGAGCATTGGGTGTATACCTGAGGTCAGCAGTCATCGACGCGTACACGGCTGCTGACCTGCCACCTCCATCGCGTTCCAACCCACATGAGATCCGAGCAGTCTCTGCCACGATGGCGTACCACTGTAACATCGGGGTCTCGGACGTCATGGTAGGGTGTTTTTGGCGTTCTTTGCAGGTTTTCGCTAATCATTACTTACGAGATGTCTCCACAGCAGATCTCGAAGGCATCTCTAGGCTGGATCCACAGCTTTTTGCTCAGGTGAAGGTGGTCCCTCTTCGGACAGTCCTCTTAGGAGGATGGTCTCGTGTGTTTTGTGATGCTCCATGCAATTAACTTCGGTTCACATCATTAGTTCTATGTCTGTTGTTTTGTTCTTATATTCTTATACTTCGCAAGAAAAGAATGATTTTATTATAATTACTTCTGATTACTATTATAACAATTTCAATGATGTCAGTGGTTTATCACTGCGAACATTTACTGAAATTTAAGAATTGTTTTTGCAAACTTAGTGAATAGTTACAATCACTTACTAGTAATAAACTATTTATTAACTATTGACTTTGATAATGGTGTCTTGCTTAAAATGGATCTTAACAATTCACTGACATAATACTCTAATAATGAGTTTGGATAATACAGACAAGTACATATAAACAGGATGTACTACTGCCCCTTTAACATTACATTGAAATATCACAATGTTACCTTGGTGCACTGTTAATGCACTCCCATGTTGAATTATACACGTTTCTGCAACAAGCTAACCATTGCGTCAATGGTTTGTTTCATACTCTCGTAAACAAAAAAAGTATAGGTACAGCAACGCAAGATATGTTAATCAATGAGTGATGAATGCGACTGAAACATAGTTAAATCAGGTCTCTTAAAGTCAACTTAACTTAAATTTGAAATGTTTGAAACATTTTCACTTCATATTTCTGAAAAACACGTCTTAAAATCTCCTTAATCAGGCGAGATAAATGAGTGATATATGGCCTTCTGGCTTATTATATGACGTCATACAGCAACAGAGCGTTATGGATTTAAAGTCCAAGAAAGTACATTATATCATGTATCATTTTGTATTAACATAATAACCATTGTTTTTTTTACCGTTAATAACAATTGAAAAAGCAATCTCAGCACCCCATGTGTGTTTGAACCGATATAAAACATTAAGCATCGTACTCTCATGAATGAAACTATATAAACCTTTTTACGAGATAATAAAAATCGACTTCGGCAGAAAAGATTTGTGTTTGGCTCTGATTAAAAAATAAGGTATACTTATATTGCCTGTGAGTGTATAATGTTACTAACAACTACTCATACGTAAGTGTATGTTTTTGCTTTATTAATATGTTTGTTTGAATGCTTCCCAAACAAGGGATTCATGAATCTTGATTCAAATGTCACGCGTAATTTTCCAGTCATGGAAGGCACGAACCGAACCCATTGGTCGAGTTTAACTATCACAAACAAGGAGAGACAGTGACTGCAGTTCTGAAAATAACACAACAAAGCGCCACTGGGGTGCTACATATAGTGTTACTTGTTTCGGTTTTGAGATTTCCTTTGAAATACTTGATTAATTCACAGCTGTGCCCGACAACTCAATCTGTTACCAAACTGAGAAAAGACGAGAATTTTCTCTGAAAGTAACTTTTTTATATTACGTATGTCTATAAACAACATTTGTTGTAATTGTTTATTCAATGTAATAAGGAAATGTGAACCTACATGCAATCAATGATCACATTTGCTAAAACAACAAAATATATGCTTGCAAAATGAAAGCCACATTCGAAATTTTCCAAACAGAACGGACTGAATTCAAATAAATCACAAGGGGTATCTACTTTATGGCGCGTATAGAATGTGAATTCAAGTTTGAAAGTGAAATTTTGTTCACATTCCTCTGCGTTTAAACATCATATTATAACAAATATATTTTGCAGTGTAAGCATGACATTGATGTCACGTATCGTATTTAGTATTATGTTCCTTGCAAAACGTTAAGAAAGAAACTGGCACAGGACCAAAACCAGTGGAATCCAATTTCCGGATACCTGGCGGATTCTCCCGTATCCTTACCCATTTGGTGTCCGGGAATCCGGAAATGTATTCTCCCCCATATACCAGATCCGCCCATATTCTTCCGGATATTTTTCCGGAAAGTATGTTTCTTAGAATACTGGAATCCGGAAATGTATACTTTTCCATATCCCAGATCCGCGTGTCTTCTACTGGAAATAATTCCGGAAAGTATGTTTCTAAGAATACTGGAATCCGGACAGAATATCTTATCCGGATACCCTTCTTTTAGTAGGAATAGGCAAGTTATTGGGTAATATTACTGTCTTATGTTGAGAAAGTGTTCACATTATTTGATAATGATAATAGTTATAATGATAATAATATGTCATTACTATGTCATGTTGTTGCAATAAACTATGCATACAGCATTACACTACACACATAAACAAACCTTGCCTACTAGAGTCTATAAGAAACAAGTTTTACATTATTGAACAAGAAAGAAATATATAAATTAAAATTTTATATGGAAACGGTCAAAACAAATAACTCAAAGAAGTTGAAAGCCCAACAGGAACATCTACACATGATGATTGTTCCACACACCAAGTTTCGTTGAGATATGTCTTATAGTTTTCGAGTTCTGATCCGGAAAGGAAATTTTAAGTTACATTTCCATGGAAACGGTCAAAAAAATAACTCGAAGAAGTTGAAAACCCCAAAAGGCACATCTACACATGATGATTGTTCAACTCACCAAGTTTCGTTGAGATATGTCTTATAGTTTTGAAGTTTGAGGCCGGAATGGAAAAGCCTGAATGGACAGACGGACAGACGGACAGACGGACGGAGCTCATTTCTATATCCCCCGCCAACTACGTTGTGGCGGGGGGTAATTAAGGGAGACAAGTCTGTCCCCGCACCTCAATGCATGATGCTGATGTTTTTGTTTACAAACTTGTCTCATGTGTTTACATTAAACAGCATTTATATATATCAAAATTTCATATTAATGTTCATTACAATAAAATAGAGGGAGTATCTTTGTAAGTGTTGAGTTTGTTCTTGCGTTATTTGCCATACAAGGTATTGCAATATTCTGGTCGTCATGCTTGATCGCACATCACCTGTCGGCTAATTAACACCTTGACTAATTGGCAGGCTAATTAACACCTTGACTAAGTGTCTGTAGCAACAGGTGGGAATGTTAGTGCTTGAGCAGTATTTCGGTACACATCCAACTATTGATAAATTTGTGCATCTCATGACATGTGATTGAACCTTCTCAAAATTTGCCATGATATTTGCGTTATTTTGCCAACACAGAATGTGCAGTATTCTGGCAGTCATGCTTGACAGCACATCTCGGCTAATTAACACCTTGATATAAACAATTAATGTCTCTCCCCAGTAACAGGTGGGCGCATGCTTATGCAGTGTTTGAGGGTGATTTCACATTTGTTGACGTTTAGCTAGTCGTAAAAGCAGGTCGTTTTAGACTCCTACATTTATATATTAAAATAAAGTTTGTTAATTTAATTGTTCACCCTACAAGGTATGTGCAATATTCTGGTCATGCTTGATCGGACATCATCTGTCACCTAATTACACCTTGACTAAGTGTCTGTAGCATACTTGGATGCAGAAAGTCAATTAATTTCAAATGAGATTCAAAAAGATTTGTTCACTAGCTGTGTTCAAATTACTAAAATAGAGCCATGAGGTCTGTAATTCACTAGGTATTGCATTATCCCATTACATCCAAGGTTATAACATTATAAATATATATGCAATAATATGGTATTGACAAAGTAGTCTTTATAAAATCTATTAATGATGACGAGGGACGTCAGCCTGTCATTAGCCCATCTTATAGTCAGCATAGATTAGCAAATTAACTTCAAAATCACAAAAATGACTCTGGTAAATTTAATGACATGAGGATATGCTTGTATCAGGATTTATATAACTATTGTACAGTAAGTGGCTAATAAGATAACTTTTGTGACATGTAGCTTCCATCTCTCATTTAAACTATTTGAGAGGGGTATATTGAAGACAAAACCCACTTTTCAATGTTAACAGATGCTGGCATCTTTCAATGACAAATACTGATGTGCTAAGCTATCATAGATCCAGTAAATACAAGTGTTGTTTTGCACTCTTGTTAACCAATCTCTCATGTCTCCATGAATAATAACACAAAGACACCATAAAGTCAGTCCATTCATATATTTATTTACAATTACATACTTTACTTTAGTTGAATGAATATATACAGAGCACCACATATTTGATTGCCAAAGCATAACATACCTACAGAAAATTGGTATATTTGTCAAGTATGCTAGAATACATAATCAGCGATAAAATTTTGACAAATATAATTAATTTAAGATAAAAGAGGGGGATATATCTAAATAGTTACACACTGTATTCTTTTGAATAAAATTTTCTAAATCTAAATCTCAAACCAGCAAGTTTCAACATTTATTCAGTAAGTGACACAAAGTGTTTAAAGCATCCTGTCATTATATATTTATAAAGTACATTGCTTACTAGTAATACCCAGTCTGCGTTTGTATAAAAAGATATTTTAGAACTGATGTGAAAAAAACTTTTTTTTAACAAAATATTGTTTCATCAATGAATTTTTACTTTATATAATGTATTGAGGTGTTCTTGAGGTGAGGTGATTAGGGGTTGCTTTCAAGAGTATTCACTTATATCACAGCTGTTTGTATTGCGGCAGGGAGAAAGTCCACAATGCCTTGAGGTATGTATTGCAGTGCAGCGGGCAGCGGCTCGAACCAGCCAAGCATGGGTGGTACTTCACTGAAATTCAGTGTAACATTGCACCCAAACCTTACTGCGTGTAGAACAGATAAGTTGCTGTGCATCTGGCGGGATTTGAATGTGTACCCCTTGATCTGAAGCAGAACGCGCTAATCACTACACTATCCCGCCCCATGTGTTCTTGAAATGACACAACAGAAGACCCCAAGGCTTCGACTTAAACACATATGTAAGGAGTGCCAAGAAGCTTAGGGGTTACTTCTGAGACGGGCGGAGTTGAGGTGAGCGGAGGTGTCCAGGTAGCTTTGAGAGCTGCATTTCTACCTCCTGCTGAAGTGATTGTAACCAGTACAGTTCCCACTTTTGTTAGCCCTCGGTAACTTTTACTAAGCCTAGATTTCGATACCTAAAACTGTCCTAAATGATGTATAAACTCTTTCAAACCTACACGCCTGAAATTATACATGTATTCATATTTGTTATTGGTTCTTGAATAACACCTGAAATAACTGAATTGACCTCTCAATCCAACTCCGAAAGTCATCCAGCAAAGATGATATTCTGAAAAGTTTTCCTTTGACTTGAAACCTAATAATGTACATGTTTCCAATGAGTATTCTACGGGTTTAAGAGAGAGTCAACCATATTGACCTGATGATGGCAACAAGAAATGGATCTACATGACAGGATATATGTATATATGCATAAATATCTAACATCAAGCTTTGAAAGTTAATCTCTGGAACTGGCAACAAATCCACAGATGAATACAAATTACACTTGTTGAGAATTTTCTGCTATTTTCACACATGATTCACAAGTTTCACAAGTAAGCAGCTTTTGACACAGGGCACAGGACAATGTACCTCTGCATGTTATGGATTTCCTCAACCCATGCACATTTTCCATCAATGCGCTGAACTGGAAGCAGTGTCGCTGGCCCATCATTTTGAGTTTTGCATGACCAGACTGAGACAGGATTAACGTAACCGAACTGTTTGTCTGAATGTCGAAACCAGTCAACACAGGCGAAAATATGTTTCACAGATGTTGTTGTTGAGCGATTTAGACTGTGAATAATAAAGTTCTTTATCCTTGCAGGCCGTAGGGTAGAGGATGTTGATATCTTCGTGTCATTATCAGTCCACATGGCACATACAATACCATTTGCATGTAAAACATTGGACTCCCCAACTAAGGATGTATTATTCCAGTCTACACTTATCACTTTTTGAGCAACACATGACAGTGCCTCATGTGGAATGCTGTCTTGGTATAGATGGCTGTACACACTGTGGAGGCCTTTCAGTTCTTCATCGCTGAGGTTTACAAACACTTCATCAGTACCAGAAAGTTTAAGTGATGCCAAGTTACTCCAAACCGATGGTGCAATTTCTGATATCTTTGCAGTGGAAGCGTGGAAAAGTTCCAATGTGGATAAGGACACAGATTTCTTTGATGTCATTTCTGATAGCTTGAGATATTTATCTTGAAATAGTTCATTAACTGAATCTAAATGGAAAGTCGAAAACATATTAAATTTTCGCATCAGCTGCACTGGCAAATCTTTCATGTTTGTTGGCATGTCTGAAAGCAGTCCGTTGTATCTCTCAAAACTAAACAACCAAAAGCCATAAACAGAGCCAAAGTTCTCAATCGATTCCTGTATGTGGCAATGCAGGTGCATGTTGGGTGTGATGAATTCTTTGCCATATTGCCTCATGACCTCTACGCAGAATTTTTTCATAAGTCTACTACCAATGTCTAAATTTACTCTGTTTATCACTGGCTGACAGAAATGTCTACATGCTAACACAAATGTGTGCCAAATTCTAAGATGAATTGAGTCTAATATGCCATTGAGACACATCAGCGAATATATAAGGACCCAGTTTTTCCATTCTTTTGCTGTCATTTGTCCATAGTTCGAAGATATATTTGTTGGAATCCGACCAATGTTGCTCGGGATTTTTACACCTTGAATGCGTGTAGAAATCGTACTTAGGTCACACTTGGATAAAATTCCTTGCTCCACCCAGTAAGCGAACATCTTCTTTGCGGTCCCCAGGAAGAGGTTGTGCATCGGGTCAATCGCAGTCATGGTGCTGGGATTGAAGTATGGCAGTCGCAGTAGTGGTGTGAATCTATATCTAAAAAAAGAACATTAAAATCCTTAATGACATTCAAACAATCTTATTTTTAAAGTAACGCCTTTTGTAGGTTTCTCTAATGACATTGATATAATTGAGGATGAGATATAGCACCCATTACTTAATCCCAGCCAGTCAGCTTTCAGTTCTCAATTACAGAAACCAATTAACTGGTAAACAAACCAAGACTTACTATGTGCAAGCATAAAATATCAACTCAATACTGAGTTTTTACCAAAATGTTTGAGTACTTGCACACAATAGATCACACAGACATGGGATTTTCACAAAAAGTATAAGGTGAATGTAAGTAATGTAGCCAAATACGCAGCGTGCCTGTAGCTCTGAATTTCCCAAGTAATTTATTCTATTACATATGTTTACAAGGAATCTTAAACCAAAAACAATAGAAGCTCTAAAAACACTTACAGCAGCTTGAAATGAGCCAGCCAACAACTTTAAACACCCTCCCTGTCAATATTATGTAATACACCTGACTGGCTGCAGAGGAATACATGACTCACTTAATTACCACTAGACATTCCCAAAACACGAGGTATTAACAAATGCAGGTTGAATAGTGAATACCCATGCCAATAGATTCTAAATGTCCAGTGAATTATTTCATATTTTGCTTTCTAAAACTGTGACTCAAGAGGGGTTTTGCATCAAAGAACTTCATGAGAGTGTTTGTACAAGTTCCAATTGCATTTAAAAGCACAATGGGACCATCATCTGAACAGGAATGTGACTGTGGCACAAGATAATACAGCCGTTCCTCACCAGTATTAACTTTTTTATGTCTGCATGTTCAACGCCTTATTAACAAAATTTGAATGCTCTGATATTATAAATTTGCTCAATACAGCATTATCAGTAATTACTTTATTGTTACAGTGGACTAGTTACTATCCTAGTAACACAAACTACCAAAAACCTCCATCATTCAAGGTACAATCTATTTCTAGAAGATTCAAAATTAAAATTGTATTTATTATATTGTAGGGCTAACAAATTTGTAGTCTTTCACACTAGAGGAGACTAAAACGGTTTCTATGTTGTGGCTCCTGTGACCCTTTTTGGTCATTGGGTCGCCAAATCTACAATTGATAATTTTCACTGGCTGAGGAGTCTGTACAGCTTTCAATGGCTTTCCGTAGTGTAGAAGACGATGAAAACAGGTTTTTAGGTCACAGGGTAACCATAAGCCCATCAAGCCTTTCAAGGTAATGCACTATTCATTATCTCTAGTCTAGAGTATTTTTTTAGATTGATCCAGTTATTATCCCAAGAGTTTAAGCTAGATTGGCATAACGACAATTTTGATGTTTTGGGAATAAAACTGAATGCAGATTACAAAAACCTCTGCGCGATCAATACCAAAAAAAGACTTAAAAATATACAAAGAATTATTTTCAACTAGAAGAAACGAAACCTAACTCTGATAGGGAAAATAACAGTTATCAAATCTTTGGCTTTATCTACTATTGTTCATATCCTCTCTTCTCTCCCGAATCCCCCTACAAATTTTTTAACAAACTTGAACAAAATATTTTTCAACTTCATATTGAATTGAAAAAGGGACAACATAAAATGAACTAGTCTAATGCGAAAATACAAAGATGGTGGTCTTAGGATGGTTGATGTTAAAACGTTTATTGATTCATTGAAAATTTCTTGTTTAATAAGATATGTTCTGCGAGAAATATGCGAGAATATTTATCATGTATATGTTGAGTGTCCTACCATTAGAATCTTTAGGGAAGAATTCGCAAATTTTATTAATAGAGCCTTAAAGAGATACTGCGTCGAGGATAAAAATGAGATCACTTTTATCTACCTATGCTGATAAACTTGCCAGATAATGAGTTACGCTCCGCTTCACTGTCTACATGCAGAAGTTTTTGTTACTAATTACTTGAATTGTCTTAATGTGGGGCCTGTTACTCTTTACCAGACACGTTAATCAACAGAGGTAGATACATCTGATTTCATATTTCCATGCCAATGCATCATTAATGACTGTGTCTCGTCATGATCTGTCCATTTACTCTTGTTCCCCCTTATGATAGTAAAACTATATATCAACTGTCATGTTGTATTATCTCACTCTACGTATACTATGAAACAATGATTGTATCCAACCAAAGTTAATAAAAAAAAACTTTAAAAAGATTGATCCAGTTTATAATCAATCTTTCAAATTACTTTAACAGTGTTTTCTTTTAAAGCATCATATTATACAATATCCAATTTTTAGCATATGTCAGGTAATCATTTTATTAATTTTTAATCACGCTGTTACCGTTTATTATTTTAGCGCTACATATACTCTTACCCTATCATAACATTTTACTGTCTAGTTTCTATTGAACCAGAATAGGTAAACAAATTCATCAATCATAGTCTGATTATAACACATTTTCCACAAACAAATTTAAATTAACTTACCCATGCTGTTTTTCAATCTCTTTCTTTCTTGTCACTGTTTCTGCTGCATCAGCCATTTTTGCCCACTTGATGTGATCTTCCCTGGATCTGCAAGGCCACTTGTCCAAGTCCGGAAGTCCGCAATCTCTGCCATCTTTGCTCCACATGGGTTTCGAACAATGAGAACAACCTTGTATGGCACCATGACCAAGGTATCCACAGAGCTTCCGAGCAGCTGGAATATCAGCTGCAGCACACATCAAAGCCATCCTCACAGTCACTGGGTCTGACATACCAGGTACAAACACTGGAACACCATTCCATAGAGCTTTTAATTCACTTACTAAAGGTTCAAGAAAACAGGCAAGGCTTTCCGGCTCTTTAGAGAGTGGAGGCAAAATCCCAACAAGCACACAATTTTCCTTCTTGAACCTCTCCTCCCTTGGTAAATTTAGGAAAACCAAATATATTGCTCCTACAGACTTATCAGACCTCCTACTAAAAGGCTGGTACCAGTCAACATTGATCATACAACCAAAGTCATGAGGCATGTTTAAGAAATCTGAATTAGCAAAATTCACAAAGTTCTTCCAAATATTACCATCATATATATCTGCATACAGATTTGGTAGCATTTCTCTGTTTCTCCACAAGTTACACTTTTCAATGAAATTTGGTCTTTGTAATATTTTCTCCAGATTTTCAATAACACTATTAAAACAGTACACTTTCAGGGGTGCAAATGTTATCTTCCCGTCTTTCATAATAGCTTTCTCCACAAGATTTGTGTTACACTTAACTTTTCCTTTCTTTCTATTTGTACGATCTGCAGATCTACAGCTATAAACAGGATTGTCACATTTTTTTGCTACCAAAACACCATTGATCTCTTGTATGACACTGTTTAAGTCATGAAGTGCACAGCAGTTGGGACAAACAACATATTTCTTGAAATTGTCACGGTCAATATTAAGGAGTTTTCGGGCAGAATACAATGTTCTTGGTATAATGTTGGCACAAAGTTTGCAGATATTAGAAAATGGAGACAGGACTGAAAATATTTGGCTCAACAGCAACAACAATTTGGAAATACATGAGTCACTGAGATTGTGGGACAACTGAATGGAAAATAATGATGCTATGACCCAAGAGACAATATTCAGGGCAGATGGTGTTGTTCCTGTGCTTGAGTCATCAATGTCATCTTCGCAGTGATCTTCAGGTGGTAGTTGATCCGTTCCAAGTGACTAAGGGAAAGGAAAATGAAAAAAACAACAACATTAGAAGCAATCATTGATGATTTACTACTGAGAGTCAAGGTAAGCGGGATAATAATAGTAATAACCAGATTTATTTTTCTTACATCTTGGAGGAACAGCATGAATTGGAAATTTTAGTGGAGACAAAACTCAATGGAACATTGTTGGTTTATGTAAAAAGAAAACTGAAACAGTATCCAGTTGATATTTGTTACTTAGGGTTTTATATGGTGACAAATTGAAAGAATTGTGAGCAAAAAAATTATCAGGAATCATCTTGGCTGCTAATTATGTGTAATTTTACGGTTTCTTTTGAGAGAATGACAGTAATTTTATCAACATATATACTTAGTTTTTAAAACATTTCACATGGCTATCTATGGGAAACATAAAGAACAAATGAAGGTAAATTGAATGAATAAAACTTTGTGACGACAATTTAACTTCATGCTCAAGCTGAGATGATTTCAAATCCAGCTGAAACATTGATTCAACCAAAACATAGTTTATAAAAAGTTTTTATCCAAAAATAAATTAACGTGCACGTCTATGGAAATGATGCCACAGTCCGGATATACCTGGCATAGGTATGTTTGTAAATTGGATGTTGAATGATAGACTTAAACCGTCTTGTGAAGACAGAGATTCAGCTCAATTTTCCTACAAGTAAAGTTTCTATTGACCAATTTTTTTTAAATGCTCCAAATACTCACACTTTGGTTTACGTCTTCAGCTGGCGTATCTCCTTTGTTAGTCTCAATTGGTCCCATGTCTGCACCTGAAAATTAAAACATGTTTAAATACAGATCATAATTTAACAATGAGACTATGTGCAAGCATAAAATTTGTTTACCAGTTAACACCTCATAATGTATGGAAACCCTGGGATAGTTTGGATGGAGCGTAACAAATGCAGATTCACAAATATTTAATGAATTGTGATGTCAGTTGATAATTCTTAAAGGTGCATCCATTGTGTTTCATAAAATTTTATTTGGCTTTAATACGTTCCAACACATCATATGTGCTGTTTACAATACAAACAAATTCACTCAGCTTGCATATTCATCCCCAATCGCCAAACATATCATAATTACTAGTTTCCGATTAAAATCGAGTAACATCATTATGCATGTGCAGAAACCGAAAGTGCACTACCTATTTGCATGCACAGTAGTTATATGACCTATTGAACATTATCAACCTAAATTTGTTATTTTGTCAGGTTTAAATAAGATTCAAAAATTACGTTTGACTCATTGGCGCGCGCCACACGCTGTGCATTGTCCGGTTTTCGATCAGAAATTGATACTTTTACCTTCATATCGTCAATATACTAAGTCGAGAATCATTTAAATGGTAGTTTTCAGAAACAGTTGATACTTCTCAATGAAATAAGACCATATATAACCTTTGCCATATTTGACCCCAAACAACACAATGGATGTACCTTTAAGAATCTACTGGTCATAGACTGTCATAGTCAAGAGGGATGTTAGGTTTGACATTTTCAGTAATTGATAACCGATAACAGAAATGAGAAAATCAGAAGGAAAAATCAACATTAAAAGGTGTGTATCATCAAGACAGAATTCCTACAATACAGAATGCTTAAAACAAAATATGTTATAGTTAATTGAGCTGTACCGTTGATATTGGTAATTGTTTTAACCTTAGACTAGGCAAAATTAATTACTTGATGGGTGGTTTTACCGGTATACCTGATAAACGTGTTTAATCAAGTGGTACATACTGAATTACCGGGGTTCATATCATTAGAAAACATTACCTTTTTCAGAATGATATTTGTCTGAAAAATTTAATATCTTACTAATAAAAGTAACTATTCTTTAAATGGTTCTTTAAATTGTTGTTATCTGATGTAGTTTGAATGTAATACATCTCTAATTAAAGTGTCTGCAATTTGCTAACTGATTTGTTGCATGTTGATATGCTGATATTCCTTAAAGGATAGATGAAATGCATTTTTCTCAAGAATGACAGATGATTACCTCTACGTATATTGTATATCGGAATCAATTGAGCATAAACTCGAGACAATATACACTTGCAATTGATAATTAAGACGATTTTAATTCACCCATTTTAACACTACCGCAATTTGTTCGACGAATCCTTTTGAAAATGCTCACTGAGGCGTGACTGTGATAAGCGACAGGCGGGCGGCTAGACAGCTCCTCCGCCAAATTCGTTAATTAATTAATGATAATTATCACTGCCGCTAAATGAATTTATGAGGTGTATTACATCGCCAAAAAGACATGTTTATTTAATAATTGTGTAATTGTCATCTGCGGAATTACCTAGTTGGATATCTAAACATTCGATATATGGGAAATTTAAGTTTGTTTTTTAAAGGTTTCTTTGTGAAATTAACAATCAAAATGTTGCGAAATTACGTTGAATTGTGACTATCGCCGAAAATCAAATTCCTCCACATACGTCACAGAAGTCATCTCTTCACGGGTCACACCCCCGCAGACTTTCATTCTGGTCGCCGGGGCTAAATCAGGCGTTTTTTTAAAAAGCCGTATATAAGTAATTTATGGACCGATTTCAGAAATTCAAAAACAAGCAATTGTCAAATTGACATCCCATTTTAATGAATCCGATTTGGACCATATGTCATTTCATCTATCCTTTAAGAAAAATTTGAAATTATAGTTATGATATTATTAACTTTTGAATTCTTCATCTTTGGTATTCTATTATCCTGAGTTCTGAATAAAAAGACACATGGAACAATTCTACCTGTATATTATACATAACCTGATCCTATTCATTTCAAGCACGGTATATCGTGGTAATTACTGTGGTACTTGGACAAAAAAATAGGTATATCGCGGTACTGAAAGGTTCGTGGTACCCAACCCTAAATTTGCTTGTTTTACAGGTTTTGGGGAGCAAAATTTCTAAAGGCAGAGGTAAAAAAAAAAGTAATTGTGCTCTGTGACGATAAAAAGATTCCAGGTAAGCAAATAGGGCCAAAAATTGATTTTGAAAAAAACAATGTTTGAATAATATTTCCAGTTCAGCGTTAAATTCTGGCAATATATATCATTGGGAGGGGATAATTTGGCACCAATTCTTTTTTTGAGTGATTCTAAGTAGCATTATTTTTCCAAATTGGTTGAAATCATGATAGGAGATTATGTAACTGAATAATTTGTTTCCCCTTAAGCTGCTAGGTCATGTTTCACTTCAAATATTTTCTTATCTTCCCTGTTGTAAAACTTTAGTTATTGAAGATGCATGAACATACTCACCAAGATGTGAATCAATATCGACCTTCAGGCACTCATCTGTGTAACAACCATGTTGTGCAATCTGAAAAATAAACATTTTCATTTATCTCATTACGCTATTTGGAAAATTGAATCTCAGATGTGTCATTACCATTAAAGGTACCTATTCTCTTGTTTGCATCATGTCATATAAAAGCTTATTGCGTGTCAAACCTATATATAAGAAACTTTTTTTACAGATTTTTTAGCCAAATTTCTAAAATTGGTCACATGTAAATGAAAGGTTGCCTGAAAGACTTCATTTAAGTGAATATGAAACAGAATTGGACAAAAATATCACGATTAACTGTCTGTTTTCAAGCCAGAGGGTGAACTTTTGGAAAGCGGCCTGCCCGATGGTTGGATAGATATTTCAATCTCAAACAACATATTTTTCACAATAACAGGCAGTGTAAAATTACACGTACGTCCAAAAAATAAGGGTACAATTTACCAAATTACTACAATACATTAACAAGCGTACAACATCTTAACAGCTAAACATATTGCACTGCTGTTTAAGTTCTGATTACAGAGCGATACCTACAACAGCAGTGAAGGGGGCTTTTCATGTAAAGTGAAAAGTATGTCGCAAAATATACTCAGATTGATTCTAAACCATAATTCTAACTTACCCAAAGGCACTTTGCTGAATTCATGTTTTATAATCCTTACTATACGAATAACTTGACAAATTCATGTACAATTTATCAAAACAAAAGTCAGTGACAGGACCGTTTGAAAGACAGATTTTGGCAATTTGATATTAATATACTGGACAAAAATAATTATGGATATTCGTAAATTATGAAATTTTGAATAATGATATGTTATTATCTGACTCATTTATAAGATATTAATCAGAAAAAAAGTCAAATATTTATTGGGGAACAGGCTTTGATTTTAGAAAAATTCATTCACCCAGATGTGATATGTTTCAGGTAACTTGTCCCAATTGGAACGTCACTGCAGTTATAAGTACTAAGTTCAAGATCGGGTTCAAGGTCCATAACTCCATAAAAAAATAATGTTTCAGAACTTGTTTTCGAACTCGATAAAGAGTATGGTCAGGTGTACACAACCAAAATTTCATTCACCTAGAAAACTTGTCCAGATGGGCACTATAAAACTAAGTCCAACAAGTGAACTTGACGGACGGAATATATACCCACACTTCCCACACAGTGGGGTACAAAAATAGATATAAGCACAGGGGTACCATTCACCTCTTTCTTCAAAACTTACATTTAAGAATGCATCATCTTGTAAGCTTTCAGATGTCATCTTGTCTGAACTCTTTGTTTGCGATTCATCTATTTCACCTTTTTTCTTTTGAGGTAAAATGTCATCCGGAACATCTGCAGAAAAACAACATAAATAAGAATGATTGGCATCAAATTGATTCAATTTGCCACTGGTGAAAAAAAAACAATGCTTTACTGGAAAATCTGGCAAGCAAACAGGGTGTGGCAAAAATTACCCAAAACTTTAAAAATACATAATAATTTAAACATTTTAGAAATTTCTTTTATTTAGCATTTAAAAAAGCAACAGAGTGTGTATACTGATACACATGAGTTTCGGCTTATACATTTAAAAAAAAAAACAGTATAAGACAAATAAATGGCAATTTGAATTGTCAAATGTACAAGAACAACTGTGTATCTTTTGATGATCAATGGTTACCGACTAATGCTTCCCTGTGATGTAAGAACAATTACTCAACGAAATCAAAGCGTGTCTAGTATTGTTGACTTATTGTGTCCCTTCAAGCATGACCCTGTATCAGGTTGTGGTGCTCTTTTAACTGACGTTAGCTTTTGAGTTTTCCAATTCATGTTTCATTATTAGGAAATATGTGAAGTTTACGTCAATCTACCTTCTTCACTGGTAACTTGGTTGCATGATTCAAAACAAATGAAGGGAAGTACTTGTTTCTCTTTTTACAAAATGACAAAAGTTGTATACTTGTATGAGTTGTATACTTTGCATTCAGCAAAACAAAATACAGGGTAGGCCAAATTGTTGCCAGTTATTTTTATGTTTGCCTGGATTGTTTCATTGTTGCCTTGTTATTAACACTGTTAATAAGTATTGACAATAAAATATCAAATCAAATAATTTTTCATTACAAAACACCTCAATTGAAAGTTGGTACTATGATCTCCAATTACATACCAAGCTGTTCAAATCGGTGTTTCCTCTTCATATACTTGGACTTTAACTTAGGCTCAACAGAACTGTTCTCTTGCATCTTGTGATTGTATTTTGTTTTTCTAGACACAAATTCATTGCAATGGTCACAAAACACTTTGTCCCGATCCTGTGAATCCATTCTGCAAATGAAATACATGAAAGTAAGAACATTACAACATGAGGACTTGTCAATTAGTAAACCATAACTTTGGGACCTATCAGAGCCAGTTTTATAAAACATAATCACTGTTCCTTAAAAACTATTACACCTTCACAAAGAATTAAAGGGGACACGTCTAATCAATGTCAAGACTGTAGTAGAGACTGTTGCACAATGTCTTGCATCCATTGTGTTTCATAAAATTGTATTTGGCTTTAATACGTTCCAGCACACCATAAGTATTGTTAAGATGTTATAATTTTGTTTGGAAGGGCAAAAATTAAAACTAAAACAAATTTTTTACATCCACTCCTAAAAATGGAGGAATCAATGTTCCAATAGTGAAAAATATTATTAAAGCTCAAAAAATTAAGTGGATTAAAAGATTGCTATATGACAGTTCTATATGGAGTAAAAATGCTGCCTTATATATCGTCGAGTACTTTCGGACGCACTTGGTTTTCATTCGGCTCACATTCGGGTAGTTTTTCATGATATTTGTAGCCATGTGGCATCATCAATACAAAGGAGAGGTCTCTGCTAGCGGTCAGAATAACATGTTTCGTGTGAAACTTCCTAAGATTTGTAATATCATACAAACTTCACTCTTAAAAGGAGGGTTCTATCGGTGTATTTTTTGTGGAAACGAGATTCGAGAAGATATCCCCGTTTACACAAATTATATATGCTACTAATGATTAAAACACACTGAAGTTAAAAGATAATAATAAAGGTAATATTTTGATGAATTTATATTTCACAACTTAATAAAGACAAGCGTACATATGTTGAAAAATACAAACAATGAGAACTGATATCATTCATCGGCGCTGCGAGTCAGGAAAAGTTTGCTACGGCATAGCAGCAAATTGTTTATTAGATATATGACACGCTTTGTGTTACTATGTGAACTTTCTATCAGTGCATATCTTATATCATTAAAATATTGTAAAATTAGGTAAAATTTAGAGTGTTTTCTTTTCAAGTAATGCACAAAATCTAATATGGCGAATTTTGTCGACAGAACGGCCCCTTTAAGCTTAAAATCTATCTCTATCCTGAACTACTTTTTGCATGTTATGAACAAGTCGACAATTTGATAATTTGAACAAGTCATACCGGCTCCCAACAAATTTTCTACGTTGTCCTTGTGTTTTTGTAATATTGTGGGTCAACAGAAGTTACATAAATAGCTTGGGATATCCCTTTTTGGTATCGACCAATCAGATACACTCGCTGACTGTCAAAATTCCGGATGTACTCACTAAATGAGACAAGATAGTCATAATAACATTGTCCCCGACGAATTGTCTCCAATTTATTTTAGATAAAGCTCATATGGGGAAAAAGATGATATGTTTTATTAATTTTCAAACTTTTTTTTGTCAACATTGATTTGGGTCGGAATACCAATCACTTGAGGTTACAGTATTCCAAATATTCAGAAACTATGGCTTGCTGATGGTATTTATATTGGCAAATAAGTATTGTTTACAACACGAACAAATTCACTTAAAGTCATCAAGATATTCATACCCTATGCAAATTTTTCATATACTCACTCAGCGGTACTGTCGGATTCTGCAGAAATCAGAATATAACCCAGTGACAGTTCATTTTGATACCTACAATGCTACAATTACACATTTACAGTACCAAGGCTAACCTGATTTTACCGTTATCGTCGTTCATGGATTCATTCTACCCAATTCTTGTACAAGAGTAAATCACCTACCTGAAAGGTATTCTTTAAATTCCCAGACTCAGTCAGCTTTATCTCTACGTTTGCTGACATCGGCTAAAAAAAACATCGTCAACACGATCCGATGGCCGTTTTCCGGTTCTCAAGCTCCATACACCGCAGGGAACGGAACACAGTGAGCGATGCTGTGCCAGGAGCTTGCTCTTATATATATACACAATTGGAGATTGCCGGAAATGCCCGATTAAAATCGGCTGCTGTTCAACAACTCATTCCCTTTTTTTATACAAAATAACACAATCGATATCATTTATAGACATTTGTGCTTAAAATGTCATTGTAATTTTTGGAATGTATTAAATACAAAATAATACTGATTATACTGGTGATTTAACATTATTATTCAGTAGATCTACTAAAAGTACTCAGCCTGTTTCTAACCCAATTACAATGAATATATTCACTGTATTACTGTAAGTTATGTGGTGCTTTTATGCAATAATTGTGTGTGTCATATTGGTCATGTAATGTTTGTTTATATAACTGTACATTGTGTGCCTATTTTATTAATGTATGACACTGTTTTGATGTCAAAAGCATTTACTCAAAGATAAGGAAGAATTGTTATTATTCAACTCTGTCTTTAATGCACATATAAACAAACATAACCTCTGATCTGTATTGTATGGATTAAGCTTCAAATTTGTTTACAACATAATAATGCCAATTGGTTTTAATGGGGTTATTTTAATTTTGAATTGATAACAAAGTAAGCGGAATTTTAAAACGTATGAATAGTGAATGTAAACTGAAGTGACTTGTGAAGCTACTTTCACCTTTTAGTGGTGGATATTCCGCATCGGAATTGTCAAACCCGTTCATCTATAGCTGGATCATATATAATTTTTTTGATACTTTATGGAACCACAGGTAAGTTGTACAACCCAAGGTTAATACCGAATTTAAATTGAATGTGTATGTGAATGACGATAGTTATGATCATCGTTAGTCGATCTATTTCTATCGTTATGTATTTCTTCTCGAGTAGAATCGAGTTTACCCACCCGACGCAAAATAATTAAATAAAACCGCTGTGAATAAACAATTTTATGTTCAACATAGAAAATAGAATTCTGGTGAGAATCGGAAGCAAAAGGGCAATTTCGATATATATTGATGATATTTTCACAAGTTCTACCATCAATAATTTGCCCCCCCCCCCCCCCCCCCCCCCCCCCCCCCCCCCCCCCCCACCCCCCACACACACACACTCAAGCGCACGTTCTTCTCTTTGATGTGAGTAGAGCACATGTCATGGTTGGTTAAGCACCACGCTTCATGGTAAATTAAAGACGTCCACACGTCTCCTGTCTGATTGCCTGACAATTAACAGTCGTACATGCAGGTGTTTTATTACTTTATTGATTGGAGTGATAACGGGTTGCAAGATACATAACGGCATAATTACGCGAGACCTAGTGATAACACAAGAAGTAGTTAATTAGATATACACACATGAAAAGTTTACTGTTGTGTAGTTCGAATACAGTCGAGTGCTTGCATGTAAACTTTATGCCGCGAGTTGTCTGGAAAACAGTAAATAACTTGTTTGAATGTAATCAGTGATTCAGTATTATCTTATATTTCAAACTCCAGAACATGGTTTATGGTTTAAACAGTTTTACTTCACTAAACAGTAATGCTTATATTAACGCCGCTCCTGTATATGATTTACAATGCTGGATATATTAACAAAACCAAAAAAATCAACAACACAAATTCAAGACCCTGAAATTCTAAGGGATAGTATAGGAGTTAATGTTATTTTGCAAATCATATAATTAATTTCATGCTCGGAGTTGCCTGCACTTATTTACTTACAGCAAAACTCCAAACTTCAAAGAATTAACTTTCATCAAACTCAAGAATATAGTTTATGGGCTGTGGGGTGAAAAATCTTTTACATGGTGCATGTACTTGTTTGGAGAGCAAATTGCACGCATAAAACTACACAAAATTGCATGCCCGTATTATAAACATATTTAATAAAATATTGCAATTTAAACTGATTTGGCAAATATAATATAATCTACAACGCTTGCATGAAACTGATCTTGTTATATTACTGAACTATACATTTTACCGTTTAAGAAAAAGAATGGATAATAGCCCGTGTTTACCAGAAAATCATAGAATCAAAGTAACTAAAGTATGTACATGTTTTCAGGTTTTGGTTTATGGTTCTGTTAAGCTGACATACGTAATTTAGTGTTAAACATGATTCGTTTCATTGATTGGTGTTGTTTGTCAAAATAAAAATTACTCATTCGAGCATGGTTTTCAAAATCAACCGTTTTTTATTCTTAAAATTGTAAGGGCTGCTTAAAGATACATCCATTGTGTTTCAAAAAGAAATAATTGATATGTATATCATAATTACTAGTTTTTAATTAAAATTTAGCAACATTATAGGCCTAATGCATGTACAGAAACCGAAACTACGTACACGTCCCATGTACATTCATATGAGACCTCCATTAAACACTATCAACCAAAGGTTATCTGTTTGTATGGTGAAATAAGTTTCCAAAATTACGTTTGACTAATTGACTCAAGCCACACGCGTTGCATTGTCCGGTTTTCGATTAAAAATCAACACTTTTACCTTTATGTCGTCAATATACTAAAGTGACTATCATCAAAATGGCAATTGTCGGTAACAGTCAGTATACTTCTCGAAAGATTATATATAACGTTTGGTTTTTATACGTGTGACCCACAACAACATAATGGATGTAGGCCTACCTTTGAACGAATTGTAATCAGAACTATTCAAACAAACAATATAAATGTGAATATCTTTCAATTGAGAACGTTTGTTTTTAATTAATAAGAAAGAAATTGAAAATTCAATCAATTATGTTACGAAAACTGTTGAGCCAATGAGGTCTGGTCCCTTGTCCACGTGATCAGCTTGGGGTCACATTTTCGGGATTACCCATGATTCCCTTGTAATACACAAGGCGGCACCGGGTATAGATATAAACTTTTCGGTTTCGAGATTCATCATGTCAGGTGAAGTGTTCAGTCAAGTCATAACGGCAGCAATACAATGGAAAATCACACCAGACTCGAGAAGATGGAGAAGACTATCAGCGAAACAAATGCTATTGTCAAAGATCTGCAAGAGAAGTTAACATCAGAAATCGGTGGCATCAAATCCTCATTCACAGTGCTTGACAAAACCCTTGTCAGGAATGCCCGAGTAAGTCGATGCACTATTTCTCTATTTAATCTAGGCCATAATCGTAGGCCACTATCACTTTTATTTGAAAATCGTATGTCACTATGAAAATATATTATTTTGAAATTTCTCATTCAATCGCTCGGTACCATGATCAAGCAGACGAAAAATAGTAACCCCGTGTTACCTGTTTTCGTGGTAATAAGAAAGAAACTTCTATGATCTTGGTTGTCAATATTCTGACAGGTGTCACCTATTTTCATGGTATTTGTCTTAGGTCAAATAACGAGAACACAACATATGCCACAATGCGATTTTTTTACTGATTTCCAAACACAGATGAATTTGAATTAAACTTGTCAAAAGTGTAACAATGTCACCAAAATTTAGCACAAACTTTTTTTTTCGGATAGATTGAAGAAATCATTCAGATAAGAAGTAGTTAATTGGGAACTGAAAATTTTCCATTTGATAAACAACTTGAATATATTATTACCTAAAATTGTACACAAGCAATCCAAGTAAAGTTGAACAGTTCAAGCGATGCATCTCTTTTTTTGCACTGGGAAATCAAACAAAATGGCCAAAAATATATAAGAGAAGTCTTTCTGTGATTCCCTTTTGAGGTTATGTGAGTGTGAATAAGTGTCCCATCAACTTGCTGAATATCACCATTGAGAAACTGTAGTAGTAAATATTTTTTTAATAATCATCAATAAAGGTTGTCTTAAAAGTGCATTATGTGAAAAGCATGACATTACTATTGATTTTCATTACTTAAGTGTGGAGTTAAAGGCGCTGTAGCACGTTTTTTCGCTCAAATAAGTCGATGAAATGTAATTGAAAAATAATGTCACCAATAGTAAAACAACCTTCTCTCTTAGGAAAACCAAGTTACAAATGAGTGTACATGGTTCCGTAAAGCCATGGGAAATTATTTTTGTCATTCGAAATAATAAAATGTGTTCACAATAAAATCGCTGCAATGCAATTTTTGCTTTATACGCAACACCGTTATTACCACTGCGGATAATTGGTTTGTGTAATAAGATGTTTTACCATGTAAAGTAAATATAAATGTCATAAACTATCTTTATAAATGGCAAATTTGAAAAAAAAATATTCAGATAGATTGCAATTTTCAAATGAAAAAATTGAACTGTTTTATATTCAGTCACATGATAATAACGGGTCTGGGTAATATGATACTAGGTCCCCGGGTCGTAAGCAGTACCCCATCCGGGTACCTTGTTCCTATCCGACAAAATGCTATGAAACCACTTACGTCTGTGTTGTACTGTCAGTACCTGTTTAAAGACCTTTCATGCGCTTGTAAGACACATTTTTGTATTTGTCTGAAATGCAAATCTTGGTCTCATATAATCACAATTGGATAATTTATTTTCTATGAGATAAATGTACTTAATTTACTTTGGTCATCTATTTTGTTAAAGCATTTGTTTGTTAAATTAATTGTAATTGACAGGTCTTAACAAAAAGGAAGTGACATCATCATAGTCTATGCCACCGTCCATCATTATTAGCATTTTGATACTGGAGTAATGTCCTAATCATAATGACTTATGATTAATAATTATCATAATAGTGTATATAATTATTATAAATGATTATAGACTTATAGCATGTTTATATAATGTATTACAATTTGACTGTTAACATGTTTGACAACACAAGCTAATAAATCTTTATTATTTGCAGACTGCTGTCAAGTCTATGTTGAAGCTTCTTAGTAAACGTGCCGAGCCTGTCATACTGACCTTTGAGGTGTAAGTTACTTAATGTCATATTAATATGTTTATAAATTGGGCTGTTAAACATGATGGTAAATAAGGGTGTAACAATACAGCAATAGTTTGACAGTTGACAGATTTGAGAAAACATGATATGCCAAAGACCGTGCTACAGTGCCTTTAAATGGCTTGAGAGTTAATATTTTAGTGTTTGGCATCACATTTTTGATGATCAATGATAGAAGCCATATGAGCAATGTCCTAAAACATATTGTTTCATCATAAGGAATTCATATTATACACCACAAACATTTTATGAGCTACAGAGCTATTGGCTCTTTTTTCCATTTTTCTAAAGACTGAATTGTCATTAGCAGTTACACAGGGTTCATATGAGTCATAAAATCCTGGATTTTTTTCCAGGCTTATGGAAAATGGGCAAACTTTATTTTTTACTACTTTCTGTCCTTTCAGTAATCTTGAGCGCACTATAATTTGGCTCATAACCGTGATTTTTAATGTGTACCACTAAAATCCCTACCATTGGTATTCTGCTATTAGTGAATATTTTTTATTTGTAGATATGATGATGTGGTAAAGGCAGTCCGTGATGAAGTAGTCAAAGAGATCCTTATCAACCAGACCAATCGCCTTTGGGCAAAAGAAGACATTCTCCACGGTATGTTTTAAGAATGCTTAGGGTATTTAATATAAATGATAATGATTATTATTATTATTATTATTACAGTAAGAATAAGAAACCTTTCATCTGTGCTCCATCTGCTTTTTCACTCATTAATCCTTTAAAGGCTATTTAAGTGCATTAAAATGAATGAACATCTCCTCTCGCAGTTGTGAATTGTACTATCAATATGGTAAATCGAATTTGTCAAGCCCAGTTTCTTTAAATCAGAGGGGATTATTTTTTCTTGTGTTACTGTAAGGGCAAGTGTTATCTAGCACTGGCGCTATGAATGTTTTTCTGGAATATGAGGCAGCTTATACATAATTATTAATTTCCGTTTCAGAGGCCTTCTATCAGGTGTGGATGAATAAGCGGGATGACCACATGCGCCAACTTAGTGGTAAGAAGACAAATCATCGTGCCAGCAATAGAAGGAACAAGAGAAGGATAACGGTAGGTGTGAAATAATGTTTTGAAGGGGCAGTAGCATGTTAAATAAGTCGAGGAAATTTATTTTTACAACAACGTTATTACCGCTAATAACTGCTAAACGGGCAATTTGTTTGTGTAATAGGATATTTTACCCTAAATGACACAAACTATCATTATAAATGGGGAATTTGAAAAAAATTAATTTTGCAAAAATCGTGCTACAGCTCCTTTAAGGTATCTACATCCTCTCCCTACAGTAGGAGCAGAATATTTTGCAGAATGTTTTTTTGTAGTTGTAACTTTTTCGGGGTTAGACCACTTTCATCAGACTGAATCTGCAATGCTATTGATGTATCCATTCGAACATTCTCACATTGTCATGTAAGAATTGATATTTTAAATGGATAGAAGAAGTTGACAAAGAACTGAAAATGTAATGGACCACTTTGATATTATTTGATTTTTTTGTTCTATTTTGACCAGAAGAACACAGAATCTACTTACCTTTTCTGTTTAACCCTCATACAACTAATTGGGTCTATTTGACCCCAGCTGTATGTTTTTACCTTTAAAAATAATATAAATAACTTTAGCTAAGTTGACCTGCTTATATGTACTTTCAATTTAACCATATTTACTTTGCTTGTTCATCTTTATTACTTACAAATGTAAGTCGAGTGGGGTTTATTAGACCCAGCGTTAAAAGCTTTAAATAATCTTGAAAGCGGCGTTAAACCCCAACTCACCTCACCTCAGAAAGCATACATTAGCACATAATATTCATTAAGAAACTTCACGATGCCTTTCTTATATGTATCTTAAATAATTTTGATGTATAATTGTAAAAAAATAGGGGGTGTGAAAGGCAAAATGAACCATTTTTTGCAAATCATCCAAAATTAATGACATTAAGTGTGTGGATAAAGCAATGTTTCAAACTTTCAAAATTTAACAATTTGGTTTTCAATCCAATTTTTTTTATTTAAAATATATTTGGACTCAAAGAGACCCATCCTCATCCAAAAAATGATTATTATTTTTGTCCAATTTTTTTGGTGGAATCTTTTGAAAATATTTATATACTTCCAACAAATACAGCTGAGTAAGCAATTGTAAACATTTCTGAGAACCTCTGGTGCCATTTGTGTCAGAAATTTTGTCGGGTCTCCTAGACCCCATGGTACTTAGTGAGTTGTTTGAGGGTTAAGAATTGTGATGTGATAGTTTTATCCATTATGCTAAAAGTATGCTTTCCTTGTTAAAGAAATTGAACAAAAGACTTGGAGCGGTAGAAAAATCAAGAAGATCAGCAGAGTGGAAGGCAAGGGCCAAGACAGTGCTGACCCGTGAGTGCACCTCACCAGACATGACGGACAATGAAGATGGAAGCGACCAGAGATATGTTCTGCCTTTGTTTTGGGAGTCCCATCTGTTGAGAGATGTGAAAGAGCATCTCGATGAGCTAGGTCATGTTAAGGACCAGGAGGACCACCCAACACGATACACCACTGTGCAAGCTTCACATCGGGTGCCCAGTTGGGCTATCAGAGACAAATGCAAGCAAACATCAGGTAATTGTTTTTGTTTTTGTCTGAATGAGATAATGTGGTTAATTAAGTTAGAAACTGCAAGAACTTGAATATGAAATGAATATATGACAGAAGGTACAGAGGTCAGATAACTTTATTTATGAGTATCTTCAAATGTCAGATTATGTTACTTTCACTCTAATAATGAACAGGTCTATAATGATAAACTTTGGTATTTGGTAATTGGTAAATTTGTCCAATTCATAATAAAGACCATATGGGCAATAATAATGAAATACGGATCAGCTGCAGAGTCCATGGCTGTATTTTGTTATGACAGAATTGGCTTCAGAGCATATTTTTCTACAACAATGACAACAAATATAGTCATTTCGTATTATTTTGTCTACAACCTTCTTAATGTTAATATGAAAAGAAATAAGTTGTCTATCCAATCTCAGGAATCCACAATAAGATTGTGTAACCTCTATTTACATTGTCTTTCTCAGAGCAATTTATCAAAAGAAATTCAATCCTATTGATTTTTAAAAACAAATTGATTGGACTATATTTGAAATTTATTACTAAAATCTTAATGTGTAATTTTAATTATGCATTACCCTTACATTTTAGTAACCTCCATGAGATTCGAACTGGAATCATCAGCATCCTTGCCTTCACCAGTAGCTGTACACATAGCTTCATTACCATCTACGTCATCATCAAATTCATCATCGTCATCATCACCACCAAGGTCTCCTTCTATCAACATTCCATCTTCACCAGATCTCTTCAGTGACTTTTCCTTTTCTCCTGCCTCTCTACCCCAGTCTACACCAACATCAAGACCAGGTAAACGAAGATCCTTTTAATTCTCCACAGCATCATATAATCGACAGTTGATAGTTTTATGTGACAGCAGATTTACATGAAAATCAATTGAGCAATTTTGTATGAAAATCTTAACAGTGCTTTGCTCTTACTTTTTCTTTTGGAACCTTTCATCATGGAGAGGATTCTTAATGTCCTTCCATGTACTACCAATTTTTTTAACTGAATAATTATTTGATGACAAATCATTCACAAAGTTTATTTTATTACTCACCTGTTGAAGAAATTGCTGTTTAAAAATTCTAAGGTGTTATTATACTTTTCGTAAATTGGTAATAACATTGTGTACTTCTGATTGAAGTGACATCATAGTAGTTAAAATATGAAGTCACGATGTTTGCGGCTCGGCCGCAGTGGCGGTTGAGCTTGATATCAATCTATGAATTTTTTGCAGTTAAATCAGCAAGTTATCAACAAAATATTAAATTCAATTCTGTTTAATAACATTTTCCTGAAACTTGTGAACGGTATTGGTATCTAACTCGCTTTTATCCGTTAAATACCAAACCACCCACTTGTTTCATAAACATGTTATAAAACCGGAAGGAAGTTCAGTATGTGTATGTATTACTGACGTATAAAGTGATAGTCAGCTCCAATGAATCACTGTACTGACATTTAATATCAGATATCAACTATCAGTACAGTCTTTAATGACATTCACTTTCAAACCATGCTATGTAAGTATTGATAAACTAAATTCTGTCAACTAAGAAAATTCAAATTCAAATTTAAATTCATCCTCATTTTTCGAACTGAATTTCAAAATTTAATGTCATTAGATTAGACAACCTCTTACATAAGAACCGCTCATGTGATACTGTGTGTATTTAAATAGCAAAGTGAGGATGATATCATGTATGGAGGTCAGGATACATTTTTTACAGAGTATTATTATTCATTTTTGTATATGATGTTAATTGTGTCAGTAAAATGCACCAGGCAATGGCAGGCCCCCCTAAGTAATTGAAGGAAATGCGTCAATTTTGAAGAAAATCCATCCAAATTTGAAAGAAATGCGTCCATTACGGAAGAAAATGCTTCTTTTCTCGAAACAATCGCGGCAATATCGGTGAATTCACGGTAATTACAGAAACAATCAGTCAGATGTTGGAAGGACCAACATCCCTAACGGAAACGACATCGGCCATTTCCGTGAATTCTCGGTCGATGTCGGAAATGCTCACATAAAAAAATGGCGTCCGAAGAATGTTCTCCAGCTTCGGTGAGTAATGTTTTTACTGATTACAGTGCGTACTTTACATGAATCGAAGTTAAATTACTTTTGTTGAATGCGTCTTGGTATAAGGAATCAACAAGACTTCAGGTTACTGTCATGAAAATGAGTAGTTACGGTGCTAATGTTCAAAAGTTCGCGATTCACCGATTGTTTACATCGAAGTCAGGTGAAGCCGTATCACTAACAGAAAGACTAAAAAGCATAGATGATCTCTGAAGCGTGTAAGATGTTTCAGGGTTCTTTCATAAGTATATTTAATTGAGGACATTCATTTTGATAATTTCGTCACTTTATGTGTGAATCCATGTCGATGGGATTGCTTATAGTGGGTTATTTATTTTGGGTTTTCTTCACCGAGAGCACCAACCGAAATGACTTGTAAAACAAAACTGTTTTTTTTTGTTATCCCAACAATTATAACTCAAAAATACAAAACTGTTGTATCTACATTAAACTCAAAATTATTATCTTCTTTATTCGTTAATAAATAAAATATTAAATATGTGATAGCCTAAATAGCAGTTTGAGTTAAAGTTATTCAAGATGTTATATGGGAATATAATTACACAATATATATGACATACATTTCGAAGTTGTGGCACCATGGAATACGGCGATAATTTGTCTGTTGATAATTTTAAACAATATAAATAACTATACACTTATTACACGCTTCAGAGATCGTCTATGCTTTTTAGTCTTTCTGTTAGTGATACGGCTTCACCTGACTTCGATGTAAACAATCGGCAAATCGCGAACTGTTTTAACATTAGCACCGTAACTTCTCATTTTCATGACAGTAACCTGAAGTCTTGTTGATTCCTTATAACAATACGCATTCAACAAAGGTAATTTAACTTCGATTCATGTAAAGTACGCACTGTAATCAGTAAAAACATTACTCACCGAAGCTGGAGAACATTCTTCGGACGCCATTTTTTGATGTGTGCATTTCCGACATCGACCGAGAATTCACGGAAATGGCCGATGTCGTTTCCGATAGGGATGTTGGTCCTTCCAACATCAGACTGATTGTTTCTGTAATTACCGTGAATTCACCGATATTGCCGCGATTGTTTCGAGAAAAGAAGCATTTTCTTCCGTAATGGACGCATTTCTTTCAAATTTGGATGGATTTTCTTCAAAATTGACGCATTTCCTTCAATTACTTAGGGGGGCCTGAATGGATTAAGTCCTGTGATATTCTACAAACCAACATGACATCAGAATGATTTCATCAACTAAAAGCTCTTATTCTTGCTCAAGTTCTGATACATCATGAATTATAATTCAAAGTATGATGTGACATCACTATCATAAAATGTACCATCAAACTTATAATAACTCATTGATGTAGCAATTTATTATTTCCCATGATAGAAGTATTATCATTATCCAAAGTGCTTCCTTTAAATCCATCTTAGGTAAGACTTATAGGCCATCCATCCAATCTATCATACCACAATATTCCAGAACTATTGAAAACCAAAGGTAAAATCTTGAAGTTTGTACATTGGGTGCTGTAGCAATGTTTAAGAATTTGTGTGGGAGGAATTTCCCTATAACAGTACAAATAAAGAACTTCTCCAAAATGTATGTATGATATGGAAACATAACATTTTCGGAACAACATCTTTGTTAAATTCAGAATGACATGTTATTAATTTATTCTTGAACCCCTTCACGTTAGCAATGCAAAATGTGTTCTTTAGTTATCAACAGAACATCTAATGCAAGGACGCTCGGGTTTTGAGAATATATTCTTTGTCAGACAGAAATTTGTAAACTTATTTTGCCTTTTCTATATTGTGAGATTATAGGGGTACAGTCTATGATAAAATATAAGGGCAATAATAAATGTATTACTATGTGGATGGATGGGGAGTCCAGGGGATGTGATTTATCTTGTTTCCAGCTGTACCCTGAGAAATTATATGTGAGATTTTGAAGTTATGGACGTGTGTCGCATTGTCATAATAAATTGTATGTATTGTATTGTATTTTGATATATCATATATAAAGACTGAATGAAATGCTCTATTTATATGAATTTGTTATTGATTTGATGATTACTATAACAATTGTCCTGTTTCTTTTAATATGTATTTTAATAAAACCATTATATTTGTTACATTACATCTATGTTTGTGATTTTTCCATTTCTATTCATTGTGTTATCAATGGCAAGTTTCTAGTCTTCTATCATTAAGACAATTATGTTGTAAAATTCATAAACAAACTAAAATATGGTTAACAAACAGCCATAAGTTGGCCAATAAAAAATTTATCCCTTATATATACAACATGTGAAAGTAAATGAAAGGAAAGAAGCTATTTAAAGCAACAGAAGTTGCTCCCACCTGTTGCAACAGCGAGACACTAATTGTTTATATCCAATTAGTCAAGGTGTTAATTAGCCGAGAGGTGATGTGCGGTCAAGCATGACTGCCAGAATATTGAACATTCTTTGTGTGGCAAAATAACGCAAATATGCAAATATCGTGGCAAATTTTGAGAAGGTTCAATCACATGTCATGAGATGCACAAATCTATCAATAGTTGGATGTAACCGAAATACTACTCAAGCACTAACATTCCCACCTGTTGCTACAGACACTTAGTCAAGGTGTTAATTAGCCTGCCAATTAGTCAAGGTGTTAATTAGCCGACAGGTGATGTGCGATCAAGCATGACGACCAGTCGACCACATAACATGCATTATTTGCACATACGTTGTATGGCAAATAATCAAAGAACAAATTTAACAATTAACAAGATACTCCCTCTATATTATTGTAATGAACATTAATATGAAATGTTGATATATATAAATGCTGTTTAATGTAAACATATGAGACAAGTTTGTAAACAAAAACATCAGCAGCATGCATTGAGGTGCGGGGACAGTTGTCTCCCTTAATTATCCCCCGCAACGAAGTTGACGGGGGATATAGAAATGAGCTCCGTCCGTCTGTCCGTCTGTCCATCCAGGCTTTTCCATTCCGGCCTCAAACTTCAAAACTATAAGACATATCTCAACGAAACTTGGTGTGTGGAACAATCATCATGTGTAGATGTGCCTTTTGGGGTTTTCAACTTCTTCGAGTTATTTTTTTGACCGTTTCCATGGAAATGTAACTTAAAATTTCCTTTCCGGATCAGAACTCGAAAACTATAAGACATATCTCAACGAAACTTGGTGTGTGGAACAATCATCATGTGTAGATGTGCCTTTTGGGGTTTTCAACTTCTTCGAGTTATTTTTTTGACCGTTTCCATGGAAATGTAACTTAAAATTTCCTTTCCGGATCAGAACTCGAAAACTATAAGACGTATCTCAACGAAACTTGGTGTGTGGAACAATCATCATGTGTAGATGTTCCTTTTGGGCTTTCAACTTCTTTGAGTTATTTGTTTTGACCGTTTCCATATAAAATTTTAATTTATATATTTCTTTCTTGTTCAATAATTTAAAACTTGTTTCTTATAGACTCTAGTAGGCAAGGTTTGTTTATGTGTGTAGTGTAATGCTGTATGCATAGTTTATTGCAACAACATGACATAGTAATGACATATTATTATCATTATAACTATTATCATTATCAAATATTGTGAACACTTTCTCAACATAAGACAGTAATATTACCCAATAACTTGCCTATTCCTACTAATAGAAGGGTATCCGGATAAGATATTCTGTCCGGATTCCAGTATTCTTAGAAACATACTTTCCGGAAATATTTCCAGTAGAAGACACGCGGATCTGGGATATGGAAAAGTATACATTTCCGGATTCCAGTATTCTAAGAAACATACTTTCCGGAAAAATATCCGGAAGAATATGGGCGGATCTGGTATATGGGGGAGAATACATTTCCGGATTCCCGGACACCAAATGGGTAAGGATACGGGAGAATCCGCCAGGTATCCGGAAATTGGATTCCACTGGTTTTGGTCCTGTGTGGGTGTCACGTTTTAAACTACGCAGTATATGGCCAATGCAACACAAGGATAAGATTCTTTAGAGGAAATAACTGAGAGTTGTTATACGCAAACAATTAACACGCTCTGATAATAATGAAAGGTTTCATTGACAATAATTCGCAGTCGCTATGACAGACTACTTCGAACAAGGAAGTTTTTATAATAATTCTGAAAACGCCCATCTTTGGTTTGATTTGCTACAATGGGATCATATTCATTCACGCATAAACCTTTTGACTGATTTCTATAACCCAGTAGGGAAAACTGCAACCATAAAACCCACTTAGAATGTTAAGTTCAAATCCAATGTCATCTTACGAATGTTTTCTATATTATCTTATGAATTCTTAATAATTCAAATCCAGTTTGACAAGGTTGAGATATGCTAAGGTTACTTATACCGAACCGAACGCTACATAGGGGAATGCTCAAAGCGCACACACATTACTACCAAGGAACAACATCGTTTCTTTTTCCTTCTCAACTCACGGGGAGTATGTAATCTAGCTGCCAATTATAGCCTAGGCCCAATTCTGAAAAAGGGCTCAAATAAAAGAGCAAGAGGCATTTTTTAGAAGGATTTGGTATCCATTCCATCTTATCTATTTATCGGGTGCTGATTACGAAAAAATAGGATACCAAACTGAAAAAGTGTTTTTAACCCTCAAAATTTCAAAACAAAATGGCCGCCAAAATTTCACAAAAAGGTGATCACATTGTTTTCGTTTATTACTGATCCTCTATATGTTATTAAGGTTATCTCTCACATTGGCTTCACTTCCACATCATGTACCCAATTATATTGCTGGGTGAACAGGGTGTTTAACTGGCGGGATTCTTGGACCTCTTGATCCGAAGCCAAACGCGCTAATATAACCACTGCGCTACCCCACCCTTATTGATACAATACAGCTGTATATGCCAAACCTTTCAACAAACATTATCATCAGTAAATGAAATCAGTAGTATTCGTAACCAAAATAATGTTAAAAAGATGGTTCGAAAGTCTGATAACCATAACCGAAAACACAGTTACATCCTCCTCTATGAACTTCACATTTCATAAAGTCAACCAACACAAGACCTCCCTTCTACAGAACCGCACAGAGGATTGCCTTGCTTTCTTGCTGATGGACCTTCGTGTACGTGCAGCACGACACATGTCAAACAAGCCAATGGTAATATCTAAAGGAGGAGGGGGGCCAAAACAATTACATTTTCACTTTTCACACTATCATCATGATGTTGTTTTGATAGAAGGTTTATGCAAGAAGAAAATGAAATTTTATTATGTTTCGCAATTATAATATACTGATTTTATCATCATATTTCAAGACAGTTATTACAGTTTCTTATGTGCATGGCGAACACTGTTACTGAAAGTGTCCACTGAGGCTACAAGGCCTATCTGAATCTGACAACTGAGGATGCTCAGAAACAATGGTAAGGTACCTCTTTAACGTGCGAGTGTGTTTTCTTATCTAAAAGAGACTGGAGCTAATACTAAGACGAGATAGAACTTTGACAAATGACTAAAATAAAATACAAAGAGATTAAGCTGTGTAGATAATGATACAGTGACGCGTCAACCAATTTAGGTCGAAGAAGGTTCTTTATCAGGTCTTTGAAGGGCATTTAGAAGTGGTATACATAAGAACAGGAAGATTTTCCGGATAACAACATTTTACTTAAAAGAATTTGTTATTCAGAAAATCTTCATGTTCTTAAGGTACTTCATGTTGACAAAATCTTTTATTAATTAATGTTCTAGAGTTTATGAAATTTTAAGTTTAACGCCAAACATTCTGGCCAAAAAACATTCTGAAAAAGCGATTTCAACAACTCATGTGTACTTGAACAAAAGTAAAAATGAAAGAATTTTAACAGCTGAGACTGCGGTCAAATGACGACATGATAACAATAGCGTGACATGATAACAATAGCGTGACGTCATGCAACAATCGTTTGACGTCATGCAGCAATCATTTGACGTCACTCAAGTCAATACGGTTTTTGGTCGGACTCGGGCTAGAGACAATTTCTGTTGTCGGTCACGTGACCGCGTCTTTCGACCAATCAGATCGCTTGAAAAATATGCTTCCATAATAAATAGATTTTCAAGAGAAAGTTAGTAGACAGTAGCAATATCTTCGGAGGCAGGATTGACGCCTCCAATGTTCAAGTTCAATATTTCATATCCAGGATCATTATTTCTAGTTTCTGGTGACAAACCGGAAGTGTATTCGGGTTCCTTGGTCTGTGCTCGCTTTCTCCTGAAAGAAAAAAGTAGTACACAATAGAGAGTCATTTCAAAATGTTACTTTCAAGAGAAACACTGTAAATTCGTAGGTCACGTGTTTTCGATGCATATTGTTGTTAAGTGTGTTTTCATCAATCAAAAAATATCTTCTCTTTGAAATATATCTGAATAAGGTAACTTCAGCATTGCTTATTTCAGGGTGACACTCACTCTCTGCCCCCGATTTCAAGCATAAAACAACAAGGTTAGGTTTGGAAATCTGAAGGGAGTAACCTCTCTGGGGAGAGAATGAGTGACACTAGGATATGCGAATTCCCAACAAACTTTTCATAATGAGTATTCAAAATTTGGCTGATGCACACTTGCTTATAGACCGGTACATAAGCAGTCTGATTAAAAATCGGCCTTGCTCCGAGGAATAAACTTTGCAAAATAATGCATCTACAGCGGGATAAGAACAGGTTCTGTAGATGTCTGTTTGGAGTTAACTGCCCCTAGATTTACGCACCGTAAGGTATTATTGGAGGTCCTGTGATTGGTTAACTGAAATGATGGTTTGGCGAGGAAACCTCTGAACGATATGAGTTCGTATCCGGTAGATGTACTATTTTGCAACTTTTATTCCCCGGAAAACGGTCGATTTCAATCACTGGGTACAAAAGTCACGAACTTGGTCGTAGACATTCATGATAGTTACCAGAACTGCGTGACAGCAATGCAGTATAACCCCCAAAAATTAAACCATTCCCAAACAGTAACGTTTTCCCAAACATAAGGCCCAAAACTCATTTAGTGCCTGATGTGGAAACTATCAAATCTTACTGTCACTGCTATATATAAAAAAATGCTAGATATCATGAAATGTTTGAAATAGGTACATATACATATAGAGTACATGTATTTTTTACGCTTTATTTGTTTTGAAAAAGAATGCCTTTTATCTGATATGAAATATCTTTTTAAAATATATTTTAGTTTGAAATACATAAAATATGACATACATTAAATATGAAACAAACTTCATGACTCACTTGATTACACAAACAACAACGACGACGACGATGATGATGATGACTGCAACCACTCCACCTACCACTCCAGCTATCAGACCTGATGAATAATATGACACTACATATTATTGAGTATTACACCGAAATAGCGCATATGCACATGCATTATATCATTGTCAAAGCAAGGGAAACAAAAAGCTAATTTTACCGCCTTGTCCCATATACAGATACCAAGATGAATGTAGATAAACAACAGTCATCAGAAGATGACATATCCCATCGGTCCCAAACAATTTGTAAAACACAACTTTGAAAGTACCACTTCAGTGGGTGGGTAAGTAACCCATCACAAATTCACCCTTCACTTATTCTAACACATTTCTATGGAAGCGGAAAATTAAAAAAATCCGAAATTTGAAAATATCAAAAAGCGTCATCTATATTAGTGGGTAATACACATGCAAAGTTTCAGAATGATATGATGACGGGTTTTAGAGTTCTGCTTCGGAAACGAACCTATCGCTGAACAAAGTCCAAATCAAACACTTTTCTATTGAAACAAGACAATTTAAATTTTCGGAAATAAAAATTATATCAAAAGGCACCACTTAAGTTAGTGGGTAATACACATGCAAAGTTTCAAATATGATGAGGGGTTTACGAGTTTTGCTCCAGAAACGAAATGCTTACGGACGGACGCACAGACGGACTTGGCGACGACTATATCCAACGTACCGATGGGATAACATCAAATATCAAACCTCAAGGGTTTTTAAATAATTTTTTCATGAATTACAGTTTTAAAATAATCATGCTTAGAGAAGCTACGAAACATTACCAATAGGAGGCCCCTCGTCCTGTTCTGGTTCTTCTGAAAATACAAGAAGGACCTAAATAATGTCATAACAATGAAACAGATAGTTTTTTTAAAACTTGATGAGATTAAATAATTCCAATTTGCAATGAAAATAGCACATTTTGAACTTATATCATATAAAAATCCGTACTTTATTCGTAAGTGCGTTTTATTTATTTTTTGGTAATTTGTAGATAATTAGTTGGTTTTCACGATGAAAAGCTACGAATTGTCGCAAACGTTTTGTACAAGTGTTACTGCTGAACAGCTGAATATACACAATCTTTAGCTACTATTTGTGTTGATTCTTGATAATTCGGGTCGCAGTAATATAGGGGCATTAGAATACCGAGAAAATGAAAACTCCATTTGAATAACTAAGGGTAGATTTATAAATACAAATGTCACTGCAGACCAAAATTATATACTTGAAGATTTTGTAAGAATGACCACGTACTTATTGAGCAGTTGTCTCCCTTCCATCCTCTCTGACATCCATCTGGGCAACTTCCGGTTACAAAGTCACAAACACTATTTGCTCTGCATTTACATGTTGACTGACAGTTGACTCCAAATGTTCCTGGTCGGCATTCTAGAACAAGTCATAATAGAACAAGAGTGCATACGATTCCCCAGGGTTTGGCCTTTAGATGCACAAACTGTATTCTAAAAATCATTTTAAATGTAAGGTAAATCTATGAAACATCATATCTTGTCGTCAGAATATCAGAATTCTTGCCATGGTTAATTTTACAGAAAATGCAACCTATACCAGGCCAAAGGTTAAGACCTCGGTGCATATATGTATCTTTGGTAACACGTCATTTCAAAGATATATGCTGACGAATGAAATTTAATGTTCAAGGTTCAAGTTTAAAAACATATTCTGTCATCAAGGTCAATGTTAGAAGGTGAAATAATATGACATTATTTCAATTGTCTTATGTTAAATAAAACAAGATCAAGTTTTTCACAGACATATCATTGATTCAACAAAGTTAGAGCCAAGCTATGTTAAAGTTTAACCTACATTTTCATATATTCGCTGCCAAAACACAAGCATGTAACTGATGTTTATCAAAAGCTAAGTTACAACAAGGTTGTTAAAAAAAAACAGGGGGAGGATCTGATTTCTGAACACAGAGATCGTTAGTCTGAAATAGCAAAACCAAGTGCTCTAAGTCAAGGGCCATACATCTAGATATATTCATCGAATTCGCCGTACATGCCTTCGCTAATGTATAACAAAAGCATGTTGAAGATTTATAAGAATTCATTTGAGTTCATTTCAGAACACAGGTACCCTATTCGGGACAGAATAACAGACAGCACCACGACTGAAGCACTTCGGTTTCACCCAGGGGTTACAATTACCACCATTGTTAAACAGTACACGCCTTGAAGGACGGTCAACCTAAATTTGATTGGGTTCATTCAAATTTTTAAAAAGCATTGAAATACTATTCGAGATTGTGACTAAAACAGACTGCTTCGTTTACAGTGACGGACCCAGGAATTTTGGAAGGGGGGGGGGGGGGGGGGACCCCTCGAACCCCCCACGCTCCCCTAGATCCGCCACTCGTTTATCGCGGTACATGTACGTACTTTCAGTGCATTTTTCTGTTGTGTAGCCAGATTGACAATCTCCGAAGCAAATACCAGTGGTTTTCTCACATAGACTTTCGTCCAGGCAAGCTCCACAAGTGGTACAGGATCTTCCGTATTGTCCAAATTTGCATGGAACTGAAACCAATTAATTGTTAATAATACCAGTATAAACGAACTAGCCATTTGTCTAGGCATATTGATGTCTTAACAGTTATTATAAGTTGAATATATAATACGTTATTTTTGGCACACTTGCTAACATGTAAGTCCTGAAATGCATGATAACATTTATTTGCTATTTACGGAGGTTCATATAAACATATAGTGAAATCTCATTAGGGTTGTCTTCCCGTCTTGTCGTGTTTCTATTCGAGGTGCAAAAAATAAATGCACATTATTTAAGGTCAAAATCACATAAATCACACCTAAGGATATGGTTCCAACGTGTCTGAAGTTTGATCGAGGCTTGGTCTACAGGTACTAAGATATAATGAAGAAATTTATATCTTCATTTCACAACCTCTATTTCATTGAAACCAAAATTAATGGAAGTAACATATGTGCCTAAGCCACAAAAGACTCATTTTGACATGTTTATCAAGTTTTGTGGAGTCAAAATGTATAGATAGGAAGATATGCTCCAAACAAAAGGACCTCCTTATTCATCAAAGTAATTTGCATTAAAAATCACATAAAATTCTAACCCTCAAAAGTCACATCTATTTATCATGGTTTACTGTATATCTAGCTAGCATTTATACTTTAGAGATAAAAACGGACAGACAGACAGACAGAATATACGCTACATGTATATACCTCGTACGCTGATTGGCGGGGATGTGTTAAGTTTAAGTTAGTCAGTACACCAACATTGTGTCATTACAGATAGTTTGTGATAAATTCACACAATTCTGATAACTTTCAACTTGACGTTGTCGATATCTACCGCTGGAAAATATTTGATATCAGGTTTTTTTCATGATATGAATATTTGAAAATAAATTGTAGTTCGTCATGTCTTGTCAAATGAATAAGTCCTTTCAGATTTTTATTTAAGTAAAGAATATACCTGTCACTTCAAAGTTGGGAGTAAATGCATGTAACCCTCGTGGTCGTTTGAAATAAGCCGATGATAAACTAGTGGATTTCTTTTTCTGATCCAGCGACAAAGCAACCATATAACTGCAAGGTAACAATATAACACATGGGGAACAACTTTTATGTTTGAATGTCACAAATGTTAAGTTTAACAATGGTAGAGAAACATGTGAATATAAGGAACTAATATGCACCTTTGAAATACATGTCAGATAGAAAGTGCACAAACGTAAATTTTTATATTTGGAATGTGTTTACGGTGGCCAAATGTGTAAGCTGTTGATACAGTCATTGTTGGCGTAGGTTCGAATCACGCAAGGTACTCGTCCCGAAAAAATTACATTAATTTGTACTATTGCAATTCGTTTCGTGCCAAATATAACAGTATTACAATATAGACGCATGATACAAAATGCTCTCAGTTGTTAATTAGTATTAACCCCCGCAAACCCCTCTGGATTCACCCCCCTCTCTGGATTGTAATGGATACATAACGATCTAGATTAATAAAAGTTCCATGTTTGTACTGATAGTTAATCCACGGGTAATGAATCCCTGAACTACAGGCAGTCTGCTATTGAATTTGACTCAACCACATAAATTTCTACTTTATTAAACTAAACAATCTGCAGATTGTTTCAACTACACCCACTCAGTTTGGTTTATAGTTGACTGTAACTATGAATAACAACATATTCAAAGAAACGACGTACCTGTCATGAAAATATGTATAGTACATATATCCGTTGAATAAGGTCATATGACTTGGACTCATGTCACTATCTGTCGTTATGATCCTCCGATCACGTCCATCCACACCGACAGATTCAATATCTCCACCGAGCTCACTCCAGTACAGTCGCCCAGCTAGAGTTAATTTTATATCACAAATCATTATTTTAACTTTTGAATTTTATCAGTCGCTATTATTTTAGTCATTTTACAAACGGGTTTTATAACGAAATGGTTCACTTTGTCCTGAAATGTAAAAGCATGACACAGTACAGTTTTTAAAAAGACAATTTTAAGTTTGCTATTAGCGTCAAAATTAAAAGTGAACATTGATTATGTTTCCTGCTCAAATAATGTAATTTATGATGTAATGTAAATATGTAATGATGAATTACATTTATGTTTCGAAAACATTTAAACACAATCTCCTTACCGGATTTATGTAGAATTATAATGTGATTTAAATGGTATAATATTATGATAATGACTCTCATAATCTAATTTATGTAGCTTCATATTTTGTATTTGACAAGGTCAGGCAGGTACAAAAAAGGTTTAGCTCTCATTTCCATCACTGCACTTCAGTTTTTTTAAAGTTCAAGAATAAGTTGGTCTGCGTATTACAGATAACTTAAATTTTTCTACCCCTGACCAACGGTTGGAGGTATACATCCTTTTCAAATTTTTGCACATGACTTCTCCAACACTAGGAGAGATGCAATGCGAAATTTAACACCATATAGTGAATTTGTGAGTTTTTGGCGAATTTTTGTATTTGTTTTACTTACCATAGTCATATTTGGAGCTAGAATGTCCGATCGATTACAGAAAAAACTATTCATCTCATCCTTTTAGAATTTGGCAATGTCTTCCTCATTACCTGGAGAGGGACAGAGCGATTTGGTGATTGTTTGAATTTTTGGCGTATTTTGGTATTTTGGACACGTAACTTTCATTAAAAGCTTCTTCTGTGTTGTCATCTGTTGACCTTAATATTTTCATGTTCATGTAACTTTCGTTAAAAGCTACCGCTGTGTTCTTGTTGATTTTACTTTTTCATATATCTACTGGTTATATTTTGGAAAAAGTTAAAAAGAATCCTTTCAGCCTTATACTATGTGTAAGAGCCAAAATGGGATTTTATGAGCTCTTCTCTCAAATGGTCCAAATGGAGCCCCCTTATGCTTAAGGGTACTTAACTCTAAATAATTGTTGTTATAACATGTGCTGAGGAAGGACTTGTCGTTCACCTTGAGAAATTGAGATTTGATATTTGGAAAAAGTGGGCCTATCAAAATGGTACGTGCATATTTTAAATATGTTAGGATTTATTTGTGAGAAATGGAACAAGGTTAAACTAAGTTTCTTCTTTGACTAAGTTTATCAAGCAAACTGTTTAGGTTTTTGTGTAATGTTTTGTACAACTTAATTTTCACACTGCTCATTTTGATACATTCAGCGAATGAATGTATTATTATTAATTAAGTAAGGCAGAATTTAATGTAACGAAATATATTTTTCCTAAGATTTGAGTTTATATTCAGTGTTAGTAATGTAATTATATCTTATCTATTGAGAAAGTATTTATCCTGTGTTGACATTTCAATTATTACACTGTGTTATGGGAGAGGCATATATTATTGCTTTTTCTCATCTAAGAGTGCAAAGATATACCGGGTATTAAAGTTTTCATAATGGTCATTGGCATTTGAGTTTTTCTAAATATAACTTGCATTTTGATTGGTTGACAGAACTACTTTACGCCAATTCATGATTTGCTGTCCTGTTTTAGCTAAATCACAAAGATGAACAATTTCGAGCTTACATATCTTAAGTCACACGTCAGTAAAACATATACCATAGAAAATCATGTTCAATCTATGTTTCCGAGAAGATCGTAATTACAGTACGAAATTTGCAAGGCGAAGCAGCATGCAAGAGTCACTTACTGGACTGCCATGACGTCAAGGCTTTGTGACGTCATTAACCATGACATCATTTAGTGATCATGTATTTACATTCCTCTTTTGCATTGTAACTAATCGTTTGCTTGTTCACGTTTGACTGAGGTTAACTCATTCTATTTATTATGTCAGAAATTCCTTTTGGGAGTATAAGTTTAACAATTACTTTCGAAACTTACTGAAACATAGAACGTAAGTAGCAATCTATTTAGCGCGTATCTTGAAGATTTGAGAAAGTTTATGAATGGCATATGAATAAACAATTTGTATTTTACAGTCTGATCTGAGATTGTGATGTCTCGTCTTGTTTTTCGATTTTTACGCATTAAAATGAACTTGGGTAAGAAAAAGAATAACCAACTCGGTGTTGGGAATACAGATTTACTGTCCCTCGTGAATCAATATGTCAAATTTATCACAATAATTAACTTGGGACAGATACTCCTTAATTCCTCGCAACTCGTTGATTATTCTTATATAGCTTTATTACAGTCAATCCTTTTCATGCTTATTAAATAGGTATTGTGATAACAAATTAGAAGAGAAGAGAATAAATGAACTGAAAGTGAAACGTATTGCATTGTGTATATAAATTCACCTCTACACTGTGCTTCCATGTACAGGTTGTTTCAAGTCACTTGAATGAATCATTATAATGAATTAATTTCCAAAATAAAGTTAATAATTTATCACCAATAAATGTCTTAGTCATGTTTCAGTATGTAATCTTCTACCATGAATGAATTGCCACTAGATCAACATACAGCTGCGTACCAAAAGTGTGTTCACTTGCATGTGAGTCGTAGTGCACATATCATAAATTGACGTCCATTGCAACGTCAATAAAATTACTTCATTTACATTGACAATGAATCGTCATATATGAATGAGTAAAACAATCATTCTGAAACCTATCCAATGATCGTCACGGCAGTGGTTCATGTTAATGAAATTTTGCATGATGAAGAAGACAAAGGAGGGTCAAATTTGGAAAATTCAAATTTATATAATTATATTTAAATTAATTTTCGAATTTAAGTTTTCATATTGGCTAAATGAGACTAAATTCATCACAAATGCATTGAATGAGTAGATGAGGAAATATATGATGTATGTTGGGCCCAGTTGATCACTCACTGAATATTTCACAGAAGAAAATAAAAACTAATTTTGAAAGTTTGGCCCCTTGTCACTTCAAAGAGCTGCCAAAACGTTAACTGTTTACTATGATATATCAAATCATATAATGTTATGGAACACTCAACTGTCTTTTAATGATGCAAATATGCAAATGATCGGTCTATTTTTCGCGTTGATACGACGCTTCACAAATGAATGTATTATTATTAATTAAGTAAGGCAGAATTCAATGTAACAAAATAAAGTTTCGCTAAGATTTTAGTTTATATTCAGTGTTATTAATGTAATTATATCTATAAGAAATAATGAAGCTGGAATATGTGATCTAATATAAAAACCAATTAATAGACTTTTTAAATAAATTTTTCTTCAGATGCAAACGGAAAGCTGATTCTTCAGATAAGAAGCTTGTTCACTCAAACAGTGCATTTTTCAATGAAAATTATCATATTGCCCCTCATTACGAAATTTGCGGTTGTTGTTTATTATGTTATCCCTATCTTTTCAAGTTATTCGTACTCCTACTTTTCCAAAACCACCTTTTTACCATGAAGAGACTTGTCCCACCCTTTACAGACAGACAGATACACGAATACTTAGCCATTACATTTCATAGCCTACATGTACTAATCCTTTGGCGTGCAGATACCTCTCTCTATAACTAAAATACAAATGTCAAACTCTAACAGTCGAGGGTATTAGTAAGCCATGCTCACTTTTGCTTGTTATATTTAAACATAATGACATAATTTCAATACTGAAAAGTAATGGAGTTGTTAGTAAAGTAGAAGTTGTTAGTTAGAAGTTAGAAGTTAGTATAATATGGAGATAAAAAGAGGATTGTATATTTAACATTACTAATTTTGATCTGTATTGACTGTATGTGTTCTCATAAGTTTACCCCCTTCGTCGATAGTTATCTCAAGCGGATCGCTGAGACCAGAATAGATCAGAGTTGTTCTCGCTCCACCGTCATAATCACTCGTCTCTATTTTCGGGTTACTTCCGAAGTCAACCCAATAAAGCTTCCGGAAAGACAAGAAGACACGGTCATCCCCCGCCATAATGTTGAATAAATAATACAATCTGACAGAAGTGAGCATGGTTCACTAATTACGACAAGCCTTCATGTCCTACCCTATGGATGTTTGATATGATTCGATAGAGCTTCATCTCTCATAGGAGTGTCAACGATTTGTGCAAAGTTTGAAAATAACCTTATTCTCCAATCTGTCGAAATGCTTAAAATCTTATAAAATGAGTAAAAAATGCAAATATTTTCGTACACATTTTTTTTCTTCAAAATTTGAAAAGAATCAGAATTTGTTTTTTCTGTAATTGGTCGGACAAATAATTATTAAAAAAAAAAATCCAGAAATTCGTAAGAAAAAATCAAAAAAATCACAAATACGCTTGTAATTATGCACTGCACGTCTCGTGGGGGTGCAGAACATTTGTGCAAAAAAGTGAAAAGAATCGTATTAATAGTTTTTCTATAATCGGTCAGACAAAACATGACTAAGTAAAACCAACAGAAATTTGTTAAAAAAAAAGGATAACGGAATCCTTGGTATAACTATATACCCCGGAAGTTTGTCGGGGATATAAAAAAAGTTTACGGTCTATGTTGGTCTTAGTAAATTATTAAAGGAAATCATCACAATTCATGATAAAGAAAATAATGACAATACATGACTATTACTTGTTCTTGGTATCAGCAACAATTCCTCTAGGTTTGTCAAGCCCTGTGTTGACAATGACTGTATGGTTGAAGTTGTCCATCTCCACTCTCCCTATAAGGTTGTTGCCGTTGTCTGTGTAGAACGCTTGACAAGCGTCGGGGTCCAGGGTTAAACCTTCAGGGCTAGAGGCTGGCAACAATTTACAGTGCAATTTTTCAACATTTTACATTGTATTAATTGTTTGGTGAAATCAATCACTTCATATGTTTAATGCAAGACATTAAAGATTGGATTGTACAAATATCTGTAAAATACTTGCATGAGACTGCATTCGGTTGAATAACAGAAATACTGTATTCATATTAATGAGGGCATAATACAAAAAATAGTCACTTGAATTAAATTTCGCCACTTCAACATCGTTTCCACCAATTATGTCAACTCTTCTGATTTGCTTGGTGTATAAATCAGTGAAGTAGATCAACCCGTCTGTGTGATCGTAGTCCAATGCTCTGGGTGCTATTACGTCGACAGGAATACGGGAGATGGTCATGTGATGAATGTTGAGTCTGTAGATGTCTCCTGTCTGGTCATCAAGTCCAAAGTCAGCGATAAGAATGATCAGTTGAGGTTCCTCTGCTGATAACGAATGTATTGAAATGAGTACAAAGAAAGAATGAACTTGGAAATACATTTCTCGGGTTATTGTATGGTAGGATATAGATAATGGGTAATTTCATGATATCCGGACTATACCAGACGACGTACAGAAAGACTGAGGGTCCTACATTGTGTATGTCGGTCACGAAACCAAAAATGAACTTAAGTGAAGAGATTTATCAAGTTATTGTATGTTATGATATTGAAAAAAATTCACAATTCCGGGACTATGCCAGACTATACAAGGAGAGGTTGTCTGGGTTGATAACAAATTGGAACTATCTCATCAACACATTTAAAGGCGCAAATTGTCTTTTCTCAAGTTGCCCATTTATTATTAAAGTTTATACAATATTTGGTTACACTGAAAGGTAAAACTTTTCATTACACGACCCGATAAACCGTAAGGATCCATAGAAAATGATTATCAGTACTGGATGACAATTGTGCTACGTATAACAAGTCAGAGGTGTGGTACTCTTCATTGTGAGAGGTAGATTTGTAGGTCTCATACGAATTTGAGAATTCAGATAGCAAGATTAATGACCATTTCTTCATTGTGCCTATAACTAAAATTTTACTCTGAGTGTTAAGATATATAGCTACATCAGTCAGATCACCTTTAACAACCTGCGAGCGGCCATTTTAATGTGACTCAACTGAACAATATACAATCGTTTTAGATCGTTATTGAATATTTACAAGACCCTTATAGTCAAATGCTAAAATCGTTAATGTAACGCAGTCATCGTAGTCGATTAAAGTTCATTGGAAAGTTCAAGAAAGTTTAGCTCGCGATTTAGCTGCAACGGTTGGAGAAAGTTTTGCAGTTTGGTAGCGCTTGCCCTGACATTGAGTAAATAGGTTTTTGGGCCAAATCTGTCCAGTCATCAAAGGTCCAGTGCGAATCTAAACTTTTTAAATGAGGCTAGAGACTTGAAACGTTTTTTTAAAGATACCCATTGACAATGCGAACAGAAAAGTAAATCATGATGAATTCGTACGTTGTGTGGTTTTGCCGCCATATTGATTTTTCGCACTTTTTAATATTTCCTGACCCCATGCAATTTTGACAATCTTCTCCTCTTGAATACCTATACCATAGAGCTCAGTTTTCCACATAATGTAGCTGAAGCAATATGTATATTGGCTTGCTCCTCACAATTGTTTATTCTTATCTGGTGATTTTTTAAAAATGGAGAATTCAAGGGGACATAACTCAAAAACTTACCCGTCATATTTGGTGATTTTTTCAGGAGAGTTAGATTGGACTAAGGTATTTATGAATTGATAAAAAAACATAGCTCACGAACAGTCATTTCCGGCCGCAATTACGCTAACATTTTCTAAAGATAACAAAAGTAGGATTTTAAGTTGGTTTTTGAAGATTCATAACTTAATAACTATAACTTGTAGAATGTTGTTAAAAGTTCACATGTAATGCATTTTTCTCAGGAATGACAGATTATTGCCCCCACGTACATTATATCTCGGAATTATTTGGGCATAAAATCGGGACAATATACACTTGCAATTGATAATTAAAACGATTTTAATTTATCCATTTTAACAAAGCCGCAATCAGCGCGGCGTTCCTCTTTAGAGACACTCCTTGAGGCTTAACGGTGATTTAGCCAGAAGAGAGTCGTCTGTGACCCGCTCCGTGGAGCCTCATTAATTAATGAATGATGATTATCATTACCGCTAGATGAAGTGAAGGTGTGTTCAAACGCCAAAAGCACTTGTTTATGCAATAATTATGTTATTGTCATCTGCGGAATTAGCTAGATGGATATTTAAACAATCGATATAACGAAAATTATAGTTGTTTTATTGAAGATTTGTTTGTGAAATTACGTTGACTTAAGAGTCTGAAGATGGTCCTCAATTATAATAATATTAAAAACATAAAAAATAATACTTGAAACCTGGGCCGTGTTCAAGAGTGGTTTCAAAGTAATCGCTCTATTAGCGATTACTTTTAAACCTCTCTTGAACGCGATTGCTCAATGTAGCACTACGTAGCAAGGCGAGCAAACTTCGAGGAATTTGCACCGTGTCGTTCAAGAGAGAATAAGCGCAACTTGAGCGCTACTTGAGCGCTACTTGAGCGCTACATTGAGCGATCAATGAGCAATTATAAGCGCTCGATGTTATGGAAGGGAACCCATGCAATCCAACCTAACAGCGTGGCCATGTCTCCCGAGTACACCCTAGCTGGATTGGCGGTGTTCATATTGGAAAACATCATAATGTTAATGTGATCTCATGAAACAATATATAGCTTTGGTTTTGTGCAAATAACTCGTTTAGTTCTGATGTCTCCAATTCAATTCGTCACCTTTGTCCAATTCTCGAATGACCAATGCTTACACATTGAACCCCTCTGTGACACCTTCAAATAAGCCATCAAGGATGGGTTTCGCTTCATTTTAGTCCTACACCTAAAAATCTTATTACAGTTAAACTGAACGTAACCACGTTGTCAGAGTTATGTCCCGTGGGGTTTCCTTTCAACCCATCCAATCATTAAAGAGGCTAGGACGTCTCAAATATCGCCCAGCTATTGTCAAATTTCAGAAGTTCTTCACGTTTTTCTGATGTTACTTTTGACGGTTTTAAGGTGTTTTTTTACAGATGGAATTGCCAACATTAATAATGTGTAGCAATTTGACCTATGTGTCACGTGACTTTACATCAGTATGAAGGTCACGTGATTATTGATATTTACCAATTTAGACGCCCTGTCTTATATTCGGAAAAATGGGCTTGTTTTCGGAAATATGTGACGGTGAAATGAATTAATAATCATGAGACAATAAGTTAGGGCAATCTTTTTAAAATAACTTTCAGGAATATTGCAATTACTTTAAGAAAAGGCAAACTCATGGAAACTCATGGAAACTTAACTGTACGGTATAATGTATAATGTATAATGTATAAGATTTGTTCATGAGAATTAGAGTTTCAACTTAGTCAATGCTTCACACAACGGATCGTCGCAATCAGCTACATGCACCATCATCTACAGGGTTTCTAACACCTCATCAAACGACTAAATTAACATGGACTTTTTGTATTGTAGAAAGGGGAGGCTTCTCTCACTGGACACACTTTTGAATTAAATAGAAGCCTGTGAGCTTCTATTTGGAAACATTTTCCCAATAATAGCCCATGGACTTCTAAACGAGAGGGCTTGCTTTCGGAAAACACCGGTAAAGTCAAAGGTTGGTGGTTGTATTGTTTACACTTCAGTATTACTTCATTAGGATATATATGCTAGTCGCATAACTTTTATGTCAAAATTAGAATGCAGCTCATTGCTTAAATGATATTCAGAATGTTTTTAAATTCATTCCAACACTAACGTCTTGCAATGACAATCTGCAAAAGGGAATGTTCTAGATAAACGCCAAATGTCACGGATGGTGAATAAGAGCGTGTTTGAATTCAATACAACACGCATATGTATAAGCACATAAACTGCTTTGTAACAGCCAACGTAGTACAACGACTGTATCATACATTACTAAGACGAAGCCTTACAAATAATTCCCTTGTTTCCCCAACCTCTTGAGAGAAACTTTGTGGGTAAGGTTAGTTCGTAAGGAGAGGAATATGGATATAACGGGAACAAATTATCAAAGCATAATTTTAAAAAATGATAATATGCTTACCTGCTATTACCACTGCAACCCGCAGAAGCAGGAAAAATATCGTCGCAGAAAGGACAACCATTTCGCTATTTTCCTGCACAAAATTTTCCAGAGGGAGTTTATAAACCTTTGCTCAACACTTACTATCTGATAAAATGCGAGCAACTTACATCGTGTCTATGTTGAGCAACATACTCTGATTGCTCTGAAAATTTCTATAATAATACGAATGAGAGATGAACTGGGTCATAGGGAACCAGGATGTAAGCTGTATAGCTAGTGAGTTGAAGCATTGTGCAACTTTCAATGTGACTAGAGATATTGAAATGAATTTGAATCTTATTGTCACGAAAACGAAACTAACCAACGAAGATCAATAACCAACCAATAATCCATCAGTGATAAATACTTCTGAATATTGTGGAAAGATTATCTGTTCCTGTTTCTGAAAATATACAGCCCTGGAAAAATCGTCCTTGGGTAATCTTGCGAGGTAGATTCATAAAAGAATGTTTGGCTTGTGTTTAGACGTATTGTGGGTCAAGTAAATAAATTCAAAGAAGGTTAGTTATGTCGACAACAAATTTGTATTAATTTTATTTCCATATTTCAACATTTTTCGACTTAAATGCCTGCAAACATTCTGTCACAACATATGAAAAAAGCATGTTGAGCAAGTGTTTCTGAACAGACATACCAATAAACGTATCAAACTCTGATGAATGCAATTGTGAATATCTATTTACGAAACATTTTGATATATAAAGAGCAGCATTGACTTTCTCAGACAGCAAGATTTCGATTTTGTATGTCATTATGTTTATTTTGCATTTACGAACTGAAATTTATGTATATTTTGACATGTAATGAGATGAGATTATTATGATTGAAAGAGTATAGGAAAGTATAATCTTATAAAAAGTTCCTCTATTCAAACAATTAATTGTAAAACAGTTTTCTCAATCCATTTTACAAAGGTCTATTAGCTCATGGAACTCTTTGCCTGTCGAGATTACCAACTCAGCATCTTTGAAACACTTTCAACACTTGATAAAACTAGAAGAAACTCACAGCTATTTCGACTTAAACCTGTTTTGATCATGCAGATACATATAATTGACACATATCAGAAACATCTAAGTGATCATGCATGTCCTCATTTTATCGAAGACGTTGTCCACTACCTGTTCACATGTTGGACTTACCAAAAATACAGAGTTAATATGTATATTTATACTCGTGGGTATGATGTTCAAATCACGATTATGGCGCAGTGAATAAGATTTTTAAAACTCATTACCCAAGTTCATTTTCAAAAGTAAACGTTGACTTTGATGGTTACAAGGTAAACAAAAAATATATCTCACCTGATTTGGATAAAAGTTGCAGCCCACTTCATAACTACACAGCCTTATGACAATGTCCAATAGAATTACTGATATGATAATTTCTACAGGTCGTTCTCTTGTTTTAAATTAGTTCCTATTTATTTTCATTGAAGCTTTTTCTATTTACAGTGTGTTCATTCGTTGTAGTTGAGCGAAATTCAAACAAGATGAACCTTTAAAAAGGCATGCTTGGAGGCATCTGGTTAAGACAAGAAAATAGTATAAAAAGGATATGTATGTCATACGTGTAGGTACATACAGACTGCATTATGACCATTTAGGACTTTAACTACTAATCAAACAATTAGTTGTTCAATTTAAACGTCTCAAATAAAAGAATTGTACCTCGATCGTTTAAGTTGTGTGACAAAGGCCTAGGAATATACTGTAATAACAATTAACATACATTAGTCATTCCAAAAGACAATTTCATTATGTAAACAATATATCATTTGAAAAAAAGTGAATATTCAACTTCCCCGATTTCTTTTAACATATTTTGAAATAGTCTGTATTATGGTTTTATTAAAACCTTGTTGAGAGTTTTATCATTGGGCATGATTACAGCAAAAAGAATGTGTAGGCACATTTCCCCGGAAACAAGCAGTCAACCATTTGTTAAAGCTTTGCTAATTTAAGTTGACCTATTCGATTGATTATGTGGCATATTTCGGTATATATTTTGAAGGCATATGAATCTATTCTGAGCCCATGATATCGCCATGTATGGTATTTTCACTTCAGTTTGGACAAACATATGGTTCTGTACAATATGTGTTTATACATGTACATGCTTCACTGTCATGAATACATTATCAGTATATTGTGTTCAATACATATGTAGGTCTTATTGGCATAGGAAATTTGGACAACTGAGAACTACATTTGTAGGTTGGCGTGTTGAATGGCCGCTAATATTATCGATTTGTAGATGCTTGTGTCGTGGTTTCGATCGATCATTATGCCTGTCTCATTGTCAATCACTAAGCCATGCTCACGGCTTTCTCGCCTCTCATTCCATTGCCAATCTAATGTATTTTGCGAACACATACGATAAACTTATTTGATATATGATAATCTTAATGTACTAATAGTTGACTATGGAAGTTTTACCAAGTATATAATAACTTTGAATGATAGCAGATGTCTAAATCATCGCATTGTTTTCAAAGTGTACATGACAAAATGGCGATCTGAGTCGATGAGCCGCACTACCGAAAATAATTTCTATGAAGTCAAATAGAGTGACTATTTCTTGTAACTTTTATAAATAAAGATGAATTAACTTGCTTTTACAACATGTTATATTTAATACTGTCATTACTTTTATTTGTCCTTTTTTTAAAATAGCCGTGCAAAATGTGAAATAAATTCATTTTTCAAAATCGCTTTTCCACTTATGGTTTATCATATTGAAATTATAATTTGACCCAAAACATTACCTGCTAATTTCTTGTATTTTTATATTATTAATTTCATTAAAATATATTTTCATAATCGTCGTTATTGGATTTTGGTGGCAGTCTCTTTGATTATTTATGACAGACAATTATACGCTTGGACTTGCCGTAAATTTTCAAGATTTTTTTCACGTGTTTTGATGTGCACTCATATGAAATGTGAAATACACCTGCATACTAGCTATTTTTTCATGTTTTGAGCCATAAATAATTCCAATATTATGTGAATAAACAAGACAAGACATTTACATATTTTACTTGGTTTAATAATTACATAGATTCGTCATTTATTCTTTTCCCCCAAGTTTTTCGTCTTTGTTACCTGAAATGATAAAAATAGTTTATCAATCAAATTAAAATTAGTTCCAGATTTATTGAGCATTATCTTGGCTTGAACATGGTATGCAGCACGGCAATATTTTATACAAAAAAGTACATGTACAAGTCATTTTGACGTCTGTTTGGGAGCTCAGGGTATGCAACGTCATAGCCTCTGGTTAGCCGGTGTGCCTGGCATTCCGTGCTGTGGCTCGTCCCGGCAGAGGACACCGTTCCATACTTAGTGTACCTACGCAACCCTAGACATGTTAAGGGGTAGCCTTACTTGGTTTAGCTCCCGAGTTTGTCTGCAAAAAAGAAGCTGCTGATGAGGCGGGCCGTACTTTCTCTATTCCGACACTGGGCTCTGACTCGGGAGAGACAGATCTCTCTCTGTGTCTCTGTGTCCGGTTAGGGCATTGAGGGTCTACGTGCAGCGTACTGGCAGGCTGAGAGATTGTAGGCGTCGTCTGTTCTTGCCTCACTCGCTCGAGGAGCACGAAAGACTTTTGGTGACCAGGGGCGGATACAGCTTTTTTTTAATGACATCTGTGATGTTAAAGAGCCATTGAGTTTATTGTTGGTGTCACATTATGTCCAACTTCATAAACGGTGTTATTTAATCGAGAAGTGATGACCTTTGATGGTACTTGTCAATTTAAAACTGATTCATTCTGTATATTGACAACATGAAGGTGAAAGTCGCGATTTATTTTCGAAAACCGGGCAATGACGTGCGCCAATTGGTCAAACGTAAATTTGGAAACTACCTAAAACACACATTTACAGATGTGGATTGGTAATGTTTAATAGATCGTATATCTACATTTGTTGTACTGTCCATACATTTGGGACGTATTATTCCGATTTCAGCACTTGTAAAAGCTGTTTCTCTATTTCTATCTGAAACAAGTAAATATCATATATGGTGATATGAAAATAATATGCAAGTCTATTGACATTATTTGAATATTACTCAGCACATCAGGTCTTTTGGCACGTATGAAAGGCAGATAAAATATTACGAAAAATAGTCAATGGTTCTTTAATTCAGTTATCTTTTCAGAATCGTTTCACAAAGCCGTGAGCTGACAGTAAGCCCTGATCATGATAGTAAATGGTGGTTATTGAAAGGAGGCCCTGAAGTTTAGCGATGACACCTGCGAGCAAGAGAATTGTCGAGTCTTGTCCATATTATGTTGACGGCGATTTCCAAACTAATTTTGGACAATATCGCCAAAGAGGCATTTTGCATTTATTCACGGAATTGCTTTGCAAATTTATGGTTATAGATTTATCAAAAGTATGGAGGCATACATATAGATGCAAGTGTGTCAGTATATTCATGGTTTGTACATAGTTGTGGGGAAGGAGGAATATGATGAGTGTAAAATAATCCATTCAATGCTCTTTATATCTTTATAATAAACGAAAATTAAAAGTACATTTTTCGAATATAAACTGTTGGTACAGTCAGTGAATGCGAATAATGCTTGACTCCGAGAGTGGGTCCCGAAAAATCGTCGGAAACAGTTGTACTGTTTCAGAACATGGTAATTCTAAAAGCATTTTTTCCGGGTTGTGCGTTGATGGATGCACGTAACACATGATTTTTGTTCACTCCAACCGTGTTTTCCGTATTTACTGAATACAAAATATTCATCACCTTTTCCTTCTTTATTTTCGAAATGCAAGCAAATTCACGTTTTCTTATTTAAATTAAAATGTTTATGTTAGAATTATTCAATCTTCGTAAGAGGAAGTTTTTACAATTCATGATTGATATAACTATTTATTTTATGTATAATTAACGATTGAGGAAAAACGCGTTCGTAAATTGCCATAATTTCCTCAGACTTGTGATAACATTATGTACACCATTATATCTTGATGCAGATACAAATGACAAATAAATGACCTTCTAGTTTAGCCGTAAATACATTTTACCTGATCAAATGAAAACGCACCGTATATTGTTGAAACACCTGTAAAAAAAATCGACGGTGTTTATACACTTTATAAACGCAAAAACCATTTACCGAATAAAGGAATAACAGTATGATACAGAAGCATCAAATGTTTGTCACAATGAAATGAAGATTACTACCTTATATTCATTTTAATTACAAAATAAACATTAGATATTTTGAATTTGAAAGACGTTTCGAAATGCTTTATTTAGTACCTACTGTCACAGTACTGTGTGTGTTGAACACTTGGTGAGGTGATTCGTGGTCCAACGCCTTTTTCAAAGGTATTTCACTCAAAATGCAAAGATATAACCCATAGAGTTATGAAATACTTTGAAAAGGCATATATGCAATAACAGGTTTGATTAGAATGCAACGCAACAAAATTAATAAGCCAATGAATGAATTTAATAGTAAGCAAGTCGATCATATTAATGAAAATAGTTATATCGTATAAATATAATCGTATATCGTATATAATGGTTAGAAATACGTTTTGTACATGAAAAGGTAATCGAAGCTTACCTCGCAAATCACTAATCGATTAAATTTCCATCACTGTTTAATGTATGCCCTGCTGCTTAATGTCTGTGTTGACCTATGTTTAACGCTACGTCAGCACATATACGTTAAGAAAATACTGCAAGGCTTAAATAAGGCATTGGTTGAAACTAGCGGTTTTCAAGGTAGCGCGTTTTGGTTGTCAAGTTTCCGAAAAGAGGTACAAAGAGCTAAATATTAACTTCATAATTTATTTGTATATCCTATACTGCAATTAGAAAGACATATGCATTTTTAAATAATATGCAAAATATGTATAAAATGAATAATGAATTTTAATTCTAATAAGAGAGAAACTTTAAGAAAACTCTCACATATTCGTAAAATCATTATGTCTTTGTTCAAGAAAGAAGTTTTATCATCCACAAATGTTCCTTTACTGAATGCAACATCTGTATATAGCTATTATTTGTATATTGCATAAATGAACTGCAGCATGAGTTTGAAAACAAAGTTCGGTTCAGCTCTGTAGTGAACGTAAGTTCAATTGATTGATAAATTGAGGCAGATGGTTTAAACATATTTATTTATTTAAAAGCGACAGGATCGGCAAACAAACAAAACACTGTTTTGTAAATGACTGTCAAAATAGTTACAAACAAAAGTGGATGGCGTTCACAGAACAGAAGAGGTTGCATACATTGCAGAAATATAGTTACATATCAAACCAACAAGCATGTACATGTACAACCCGAAATACAACATACAGTTGAAGGCATTAAACTTTGAAGTTGTTGAAAGTCATATAACAGCAAGGCAGTAGCAAGATACACAAAATATATGAATTAAAATTAAAGTTAAGGACAGTTCGAAAATCTGTGAGATTTATTTATTCTCATCATTTATTACGCAAGCATATCCCTGCAAGACGGATGTAAAATTGTAACATTTGGTGAATAAGTAGTATATTTGTATAGTATTGTAAGCGGGACAGGTGAGAGAGAGGAAATACATGAGTGCATCCTCCAAATGGTGTCCACGGGTACAGGTATCGGATATAAGTCTCGCAAAGTTATTGAGGAAGGAGTACACAGGGGGTAAGCCCTGTCCATGCTAAATCGGAAGTTGGCAGTCGTCAACAACCATTTTCTCGACAGACAGTAGTTTTTCAACTCGGGTTGGTCCCGAAATTGGTTAGTTTTGAGCATTTTCAATTGAATGATGTTTACGATATCAACTTGTTTCAACTCTTGAATAGCGATAGTTTACAATAGATACATCTGTTGAACATGACATGTAATATATTGTTTAGAATTTTAACATTTTGGAGCCAGTCAATTGTCGTCAGGTAGAAAATCCGCGAATCTGCGACTTTCTACATGAATACAGCAAATCTACATGGATCAGGCCCATGTTTTTTGTAATTTTATATCGAATGTGATAGTTTAGGACTTGCATCAAAGTTACAGCTTCCACATATTGATCGAAACAGAGATATTAGCAAAATTAAAAACTGTACACATTGATGGTAGTTGCTCCATCACTGTCCAGGTTGTTGAAAAATTCAAAAACTAACTGTCCATGGTAGTTGCTATGCAGGTAACCCTTCTTTTTGTACATAGTAGGGGTTAATAGTACATGTAAAGATGCAATTTGAATTGATTTTAGTTGCTGCTGTTCATACAATTTTATTGACAATTTAATTGGTAAACTAATGTACACACTAACATTAAAATCTGCGTAAATGTCGAAAAAACGAATACAAGTTTAACATATCCATCGACTATATGTTTAAACTACAACTTACTATTTTTAATAATAGTGTCATTTGTATCATTCTTACACCTTAAAAATATTGTTATCTTGAAAACTAATGTAATAATAATTTATTAATATCCCTACAAAGCATTTATCCAAAGCACGTAATGGATGCCATCTTCAACTACTGTCTTAAATTGCTGATAACTTGACTGTTATCAGCAATAGAAGACAGTGTGATGGTAATGACATTGAACAATGAATCTGTGGACTGTTATTTTGAAAATTTAAATTATCGGGGAAAATATGTTTTGATATATTGAACCTGTTGTTTTTACCATTTATATTTAAAGGTTTCTGCATAATACAATTTAATTAATTTCAGGGACATGTCATCAATTAGTGAAGACTATATCTATATGTTTGTAAATATTTACGCATAGCATTTGTAGATGTTACTGATTGAAATGAACACTAAATTATATAGCTGTCTGCAATCACAGTTTACTCAAATTATGCCTTGTACATTATTGGGACGTGACCTTGGTTGTGAAATCATCAACAAAATTACAAATTAACATAATCTTTTAAGATGCATTAAGCTATTTTTTTAATCCTGGTCATGTAGCTTTACATTTCAAATAGATTCAGAGGACCGAGCAGTTCATCAAAAAAAATTCACCGAAGTTTCAATCTTAAATGTTGATGAGTGATTGTGAATACCAGAATTTTAGTTTGGATTCACCATAATCCTATGTCTTTTAGAGACTAAATTGTATTTACACATATGTATATTTAAAAATTAACAAATTAAGACAGAAACTTTTAAAATATTAATGATGCATGGACTAATATCTTTGTCGTAATTTTTTACTGTCATGGTAATGTGTTATATGCCTTAACTGTACATTGAGAATGTTATTTAGGGAGGAAAGACTTCAGAAATTAATGCTGTTAAAGAAGAATGTTCTGAGAACGCATTTGACTCCATTCCCTTCCCACAGAAGTTACTCCCTTCATATTTCCGATCCTAATCTCTGTTCTATATAGCTTGAAATCGTCTCCAGCAAAATTCCCTAGCGGGGGAAATGGGAACATCATACTGTATCCCTGCTTATTAACCAATGAAACTCAACTCTCAGCGGCCATGTCGACCAAGCATAACTTCAAAGATCTAGGCATTTGACTCTTAAGGGTCTTGCTCATTAGCATAAGTTCTTCGAATATATATGATGATAATAAGATAAATGACCTTTAAAAAATTCGTATTTGTCTCTGATTTGGTCTTCTTTATTTATAAAAATGTTTATGAACAATAGTTTTCACAAAATCAAATAGCATATTTCGAGGAAAACACATTAAACGAGAAAACTTTCATCTTATGTTTATTTTTTCATTATTAAGTCATTGGCAAATGTCACGGCTTTCTCATAATGGTTAAAAGGCAAAAGTCAAGGCAAAAGTTTAATCACCAAAAATGCACGTGCAAAATGAACTAGTATTGTATATATTGGTCAAGCTTGGTAACTTCAGTTAAAAGCGGGAGTCACTGAAGAAAATCATAAAAAGTCAGATTTAGTGGCATTCTCAAGAAACATTACTCAAGTCATAACTTCCTACATAAGGTCTACTTCATTAGGATAGATAAATACAGTTACTGATGACCATCATTTTCATTCTGTATAACGTTTTTTCTGTTACCTACTTACAATTATCGGACCAACTACCCGTACAGTTCATTTTCAACAACCAGGACAGTGTGTATGTCAACAGGAGCAACTACCATCAATGTGTACAGTTTTTAATTTTGCTGATATATCGGCTTCGGTTAATCTAGGAATGCTATAACTTTGACCAACGTCCTAGATTATCATATTGAACTTAAAACATCATAAAATATCGGCTACATCCATGTAGATTTGCTGTATTCATGGAGGCGGGGGGGGGGGGGGGGGGTGGTCCCTTGATGCTTAGTGGCAAAAAACAAATTTGTATTGGGAATATACGGTGTAAATGTACCATCTCTGTGGCAAAAGGGGGGGTGCACCAGTGTTTTGAGGATGGGTTCAATGGTCATTTTTTAAAATCTCACATGAGAAGGGGGGAGGGGGGGGGGCCCCCGAGGTCAGCAGTCATCGAAGCGTATACGGCTGCTGACCTGCCTCCTCCATCGAGTTCCAACCCACATGAGATCTGAGCAATCTCAACCGAGGTGGCTTACCATTGTAACATCGGGATCTCGGACGTCATGGTGGGATGTTTTGGGCGTTCTTCGCAGGTTTTCGCTAATCATTACTAAAAAGATGTCTCCACAGCAGATCTCGAAGGCACCTCTAGGCTGGGTCCACAGGTTTTCGCTCAGGTATAGGTGGTCCCTCCAACAGGCCGAGAAGCGGAGGATGGTCTAGTGTGTTTTGCGATTCTCCATGCAATAAACTTCGGTTCGCGTCATTCGTTCTTTGTCTGTTGTTTTGTTCTTATATTCTTAAACTTCGCTTTTAATCCACCATAGGCTTAGTAGGTCTAGTCAACAGATTGGTATTTAAATAATAATCATATAATAATCATGATAAAACAATAAACATATTTCAACATTGTGGCGTTATTTTAATAAAAGGTTTATGGTTACACTTTTATGCAAGAATAAAATACAATTATATTATTATTTTGATACTTTTTACCTACATTAAAACGTTACAAATTTGTATTGTTTTCTGTTAAACATATTATATTTATGTCAAATAATCTCAATTTGCCGGAAAAAAAATCACTGTTTGATAGAAATACAATTTAATAAACCCGAAAGATATAATTGAAAAATAATTTGAAAAATCCCTTGAGAAATTGTAAATTTTCACCTGGAAGGGAGATAACTCTTGCTCAATACGCATGACCGTTTCCCTTTAAAATAGGTTTTAGAGCAAAATGACAAAATATATCTCTTTATCATAAAACAAATAATATATTTCACAATTATAATACAATGATTTTATCCTCATATTTCAAGACAGTTATTAAAGTTTCTCATGTGCATGACGAGCACAACCATTGTTATAAAGCGATTTCAACACCTCATATGTTCTTGAACAGACATTACATTGAAATAATTTTACTCTGATGTACGAAATTGCGGTTACTTCTTTACAAATCATGTCCCTATATAAAGCATTCAAATTCGACTCTCTCTCTGGCAGCAGTATTTTGTTTTTACACGGTTGAAAAAGTGGTTACGTTTCTTTTCAGTTATCGTAAATCCTTGAATAATTGCCTGCCTTGAAAATTCGCCTGCCTTGAATAATCGCCGGGTCCAAGCCCTCTTTGAAATAAACAATCACCTACTTTGAATAATCGCCGGGGTAAATTTCACAAATGTAAATAAGCTCATGGCTATCTCCTTTTCAGAATTATTTCCAGCATAGGCCTATCTATGCCACATTTAACCTCATGATATGCACTTTACAATATTTATAATTTAAAACATACTGCAATTGATCTTTTTTCTATGATTTAAAAAAAATTCACATATATATTATGGTTTCGAAAAAACAATCACCTGCCTCGAATAATCACCTGTTTTGAATAGATCGCCGGGTCAAATCGATGTTTGAAATTAATAATCGCAGGGCGATTATTCAAGGATTTACGGTATATTGTCTAATAAATACATTTTCAAGAGAAATTAGACAGCAGCAATATCTTCGGATGCCGGATTGATGCCTCCCATGTTCAATGTTTCATGTCCAGGATCGTTATTTCTAGTTTCTGGCGACTAGAAGTGTATTCGGGTTCGTTGGTCTGTGCTCGCTTTCTCCTTAAAGAGAAGGTAGTACACCAAAGAGAGTGAGTCAACACATTTCAAATTTGCAACTAGGGACTTTCAACAGAAATATTGTAAATTCGTAGGTCATGTATTGATGTTAAGCGTGTTCTTTTTAGCCCATGCATCTATAACAAAATCATCTATTTGAAATACACTCGCGATCAAAAGAAAGTATAGGTCCACTTTAAATGCCCATAAAATACAAACAAAAGACGATATTAAAGTGCCGTAAAGTGGATTATATTGAGCAATCAGATGACAATAATTTACACAAAAAAACTGCATCGGCTGATTCCAATGATCGACTGTATAGTCAATGAATCACATAGTGGGTCAAAATTAAATACTTTAATGTCTCTTTATTGTCTGTTGAGAAGCCAGAAAGGTACTTTGCAATTGTCAATAACGCGTATGTATATCAATACAGGCACGTCTCCACATCGACATGGTCAAACGGCGGATGACGGGCGCTGGCATCTGTTGCCATTCTTCTCTGAGGGCACGAACAAGTTCCTGTCGGTTTTGTGGGACGGGTCTACGGTTTCTTATCTGCCTTAAGGTGATCCCACAAGTTTTCTATGGGATTTAAGTCCGGGGAACAGGCAGGCCACTGGAGAATATTGACGTTGTTCTGTTGCATCACGTTAACTGTAGCTCGTGCGGTGTGGGGTCTTGCGTTATCATGCTGGAATATGACACCCTGGCGTTGTGCTTGCAGGAAAGGGAATACAACTGGCTGCAGAACTTGTTGAATGTATTGCTGTGCATTCAGATTTCCATTTATAATGACAAGTTGAGTTTTAACGTCACCACAGATACCGCCCCACACCATCACACCACCGCCACCGTAAGGGTGAACATGTTGGATACATGGACGAGCGAAACGTTCACAACGGCGCCTCCAGACCATCTGCCTTGCATCATTATGGTACAGACAGAAGCGAGTCTCGTCTGTGAATAAGACTCGCCTCCAGTTCCGAGCTTGCCATCTGTACACTCGCCTTGCCCATTGGAGTCGGATACGTCGGTGTCAAGGGGTCAAGGCCATCGCTCGGTAAGGGCAGTGTGCCCGAATACCAACTGTACGCAATCTTCTTGACACTGTGTGTCTACTGATACGATTGGCGAATGCCGTTGCCGCAGTTTCCGTTGCCGTCACGATTTCGGAGGTGAATGGTCCGGATGTACTGGTCTTCTTGGGGCGTGGTCACACGTGGTCTGCCACTTCGGGGTTTGTCTTGGGTCCGACCAGTCTGCCTGAGACGTTGCAGAAGCATGGAGATTGTCAGTGTCGTGCAATTGAACGATCGAGCAATGTGGACTTGTGTAGCCCCCATTTCCGCCATGCCAATAGCTCTCTCTCGTTCTTCCTGGGTCAACCGTGGCATTCTTTTTGTGTGTTTTCAGTTGGTGTGATCCTATGGTATTCAGCAGTCCCATTTATACCTGTTTTCGGCACTTACATTTCATGCATTTGAATTTAAACACAATTCACGATTTTCCCGGTTTTTGAAATCCACAACAACCTTGGTTGCGTTTTTTCCGATGTGCATTATGTTTCTGAAGGCTTACCATCATATTTATAATCACTAACGATGGATATCATAAAAAAAATCTATTTCTATCAAATTGAAAAACCTATACTTTCTTTTGATCGAGAGTGTATGTGCAAATAAGGTAAATTAAGTATTGTTTATTTCAGGGTGACACTGGGATACGCTAATTCCCAACCGACGTTTCATAATAAGTATTAAAATTTAGCTGATGCACATTTGCTTATCGACTTGGAAATAAGTCACGAACTCGGTCGTTGACGTTCACGATAGTTGCCAGAGCAATGTGGTGTATAAACCCCAAAATTGAAACCATTCCCAAACATGTATGTCCTCCCAAAGAAAAGGGTCAAAGCTGATAAAATGTTAGATATCATGAAATGTTTGAAATACATATAGAGTATCACATCTATCATATTCATTTCAAGCAGTGCGTAAATCATTTGCGGAATATTTTTTTTTTTTTTTTATTGTTTTAACAGTTGTATATAGCTTTAATGAAAAGCGAATGATTAACAATCATTTGTTAATAACCTTGAAAACGTTTGGTGCAATAATCGCCTTTCCAACCACTTTGACAGCCTTCTACACACATTCCGGACATGGCATCACAGACAGTATCGGATTTATACGTCTGTGAACTTGTTGACCCACATGATCCCATGAACGGTGTGAATAGGGTTTCATGAGCCATGTTTTCAGTGCAAAGGTGTCATCGGCAACAAAGTGGTAGGGGACAGGCCTGTCATCCTTGGGTAGGGAAGCGAGTGGAGGCAGTCTGGCTCTCTTGTTCTCAACAGCTTCATGTAACATACATTTGCTCCATGTTCCACCGTCAGAAGCTCCACCTTCTGCTCCAACATCAAGGTACAGAAAATGGTACCCAGCATCCACCACTGCAAGGAGCACAATGCTATGAAAGTTCTTGTAGTTAAACTAGAAAGATCCACCCGAGGGGGGGTTTCTTCACAGCAACATGCTTGCCGTCAACGGTTCCAAGACAGCTATGGTAATTCCATCTGCTACTAAAACCTTCAACAATAGTCTTCCACTGGTCTTCTGTACTAGGACAAACTAATACTTCTGGCTTGTAGTCCTTGACGATAGCTTTACGTAGAGCTTGTAGAAACTTGCATATACTGCTAAGTTCAACTCTGAAATTTAATTGGAGACATGTTTAGGAATCGACACTGGCTAAGAAACGCGTGTTATTGCTAACTTCAGACCAACTTCAAGAGGTTCTCTTATAAAGTTTGATTCTTCTTCAGGTGTGGGGTCGACTTTTCAATCAGCTCTTGAAACAGTTCGGGCTGATATGTAAGAAGTTCCGGTAACCTCTGCGATCTTCATTGTTTAGTTCCGACAATAACTGGTCATAATGGCCAAAATGTTGTCTCCTTGTCAACCATTGCCTCACACAGAGTCTCTTGACTTTTCTTTTTTCGCTACAGGCAGACGTTATGTCGGTGTCAGGTTTTGATTGTAGAACAATATTTCGTTCACTTTCATCTTCCAAAAGTAGTAGACCAGCAGGTGCTGGAAGATTTTCAAAGTAAGGTTCCTTAAGGTCTTCAAGGTCTCTTGAGTTCATCATTTTGAAGAGTTGCCGACGGAATGGAACAAATCCCAATACCTTTCCTTTATATATACTATTTCTATGAAGCTTACCAGTGCGTTCCACAAAATGACTCACAAAATGGTCACACATGCTTAAAACTGAGTACACTAGCGTAACCAACACTTGGCAGTGCAGGAACTGGCGTACCATAGCGCAAGTGCGCAGTCCCCTACGCAAACTGTCCGCAGATTTTGCGTCCTGTAACGAGACAATGATGGACGATGCAGGACACATGAGAGACAACTAACATGGTACAAATGTGCACCAGTGCGGACAGATTTTTCATACTATGAGCAAAGGTTGGTCAGCAACAGCACAAACTATTTGATTGACAGGTGAAATATACATGATATCCATCCGCATTGGTACGCATTAATGATTACCATTGCGGATTCAAAATGTGTGAAAGTGTCATTGGGGCATATCTAGTTGTCAATTAAGGTTATCTTTCACATTGGCTTCACTTCCATATCAGGTACCCAATTATACTGCTGAGTGAACAGGGGTTTGAACTGGCGGGATTCGAACCCGGACCTCTTAAATCAAAACCAAACGCGCTATAACCATATATAATCATTGTGCTGTCCCGCCCTAATTTATATAATACAGCTGCATACCGAAAGTTTGTTGCAAATATCATGTAATTTAGCATGTCTTTGAAGCATCGTATCAACGCGAAAAATACCCTGATCACTAAAAAAATAAGTTCGCATATTTCCATTATAAACTCATCGGCAAAAAGACATCTATCACCTCAGTTGATTTTATCATATGTATGATTTTCAATTGAAAATATCTCAAGTTTTCGAAATGATAATCTAAAACTGAAAAGTACAGGTGTTTAGTCAGCAGTCAAAGAATACTTCTTCATGTCTTTTTAATTTTAAAAAAATGAAATTTTAAATTTTAAACTTCTTCAAAAACTATTTTTGATGATACAAAATTGTTCATTGACATATAAGCATATTCTATGTGAAAATTGATAAATGTGCCCGATTCTGCACACACTTACAACATTTTAAACACGGTAGGGATCATGTTGGTGGAAATTGTATTTCTTACCCCTGTCTTCAGTAACAAAGACATTTTAACTAAAATGTAACCACAGTCACCAATTAATTCATCCAAACTACTGCAGTTTAGTATTATTAATGTATCTTGTCACAGTCAAATGCATCTGATTTCTTTTAAATATTGCATTAATCAAAACCAACTGAGGTGATAACTTTCTTTTGCTGGATAGTTTAGGAAGTTCGTTGAAGGTACAATAACATAATCTGATTTACATTTTTTGCACTAAGATACACCTGTAGGTGAACAAACTTTCGATATGCAGCTGTATATGCCATACCATTCAACAAACACTATCATCGGTGAATGAAATTGCTCTTATTCGTAACCAAAATAATGTTAATAATATGGTTCAAAACACTGAAAACCATAACCGAAAACACATTTACAAGGGTTAGGGTTTTACCCTTTTCTGTGAATGACAGCCAATGGTAAGATCTTAACGTATACTCATGGTAAAATGGTTGACACCCCTAATAGTTATAGGAATAAAATGTTATATAAAAAACGTAAACGTGTCAGTTTCGATTATTTTTTAGGAAAACATGTAACTACATGATGCCTTTTTGTGAATAGTGTCCTTAAACATTTGCTATTTCTCCACCAACTTCCCAATGCAAGGCATAACTCTTGCCAGTCTCCATTACTGGCTGATTTAGGTCTTGCAGTATTTACTTAAGAAACCTGTGCTAAGAAATCCAGGCCCCATATGCATTTCTGGTGCAGAGATTCACTATCTAGGCACAACAAAGCGAGGGAAATACCGCAAGGCTTCAATCAGTCAGTAATGCAGACTAGCAAGAGTTATGCCTTGCGTTTGGAAGTTGTTTCTCCACTTGCACTTTAAAAAACCAAAGAAAGGGAAATATGAGAAAAAATTAATATCGTCAAAAGAGTTCATTTCTTGTGTCTTGACATCTTGGCATTGGTACATTGTTACAGTGTTGATTATTTCCGTTATAATAAATAAGTAAAACATGCATTTGAAAAAAATATTATACTTAATCCAAATATACCCAAAATCAGACAAAAACAGATAATGGATTTTAGCAAATTAAATGCATGGACAATTCATATTGTTCGATCTTATGATATATTCAAAAGTAAATGGCACAAACAGATGTTGTAAACTATAAGATATTTGCCATATATTGCCATTTTTTTTACTGAATTTAATTTTTTTGTTATATCCCTTTCTTTGGTAATTTAAAGTACAAGTTGAGAAATAGCAAATGCTCAAGGACACTATTCACAAAAAAACATCCAGTAGTTACATGTTATACCAAACAAATAATCGAAACTGATACGTTACATTGTTTATATAACATTTCATTCCTTTAACTATTAGGGGGTGTCAATCATTTTTCCCATGAGTATAAGGTATTTTCCTATTTCAAAGAGACTGGAGCTAATCTTAAGGCAAGATCGAACTTTGTATACACACCTTTGACAGATGACTAAAACGAAAAATAAAGAGATTAATGTGTTTATTAGATAATGATACTTTGACGTGTCAACACATTTAGGTCCAAGAAGTTTCTTTATGTTGACAACATCTTTTACTAATTAATTTTCTACAGTTTATGAAGTGTTAAGTGAAACGCCAAAAATTCTGGCCAAAACCATTTTAAAAACCGACTTCAACACCTCATGTGTTCTTACACATACATACACATGAAGGAATTATACTCTGATGTATGAAATTGTTGGTACCTCTTTACACATCATGTTTTATATAAGCCATTCAAATTCGATGGCCTCAGGCAGGAGTATTTCATTTATTACACTGGTAACATTTCTTGGAGGTACCATAAATCCTTGAATAATCACCACCTTAAATAATCGCCGGGTCAAATCGATGTTTGAAATTAATAATCGCGGGGCAATTATTCAAGGATTTACGGTATATTGTCTCATAAATACATTTTCAAGAGAAAGTTAGTAGACAGTAGCAATATCTCCGGATGCCGGATTGATGCCTCCCATGTTCAGTGTTTCATATCCAGGAGTTTCTGGCGACAAACGAGAAGTGTATTCGGGTTCCTTAGTCTTTCTCCTGAAAGAAAAGGTAGCTATTGTACACTATAGAGAGTCAGTTAACACATTTTAAAACTGCGCCTGTGTCCTTTCAACAGAAACACTGTGAATTCATAGGTCACGTCTTTTCGGTGCCATATTAATGTTAAGCGTGTTTTTTTTACCCCATGCAAATATCTTCTATTTTAAATATGTGTACAAAAGGTAACTGCAGCATTGCTTATTTCATGGTAAAACTTGGATATGCGAATTCCCAACAAACTGTAATTACATAATGAGTATTTGACGGGGACATAAAAAAAGATATTCGTCGTTGACATTCATGATAATTGTCACAACTGCGAGACAGCAATGTGGTGTATAAACCCCAATAATAAAACCATTCCTAAACATTTACGTTTTCCAAAAGATAAGGATCAAAGCTGATAAATTGAGTGATGTGGAAAATGTCAAATCTTACTGTCACAGCTAGATAAAACTACTAGATATCATGAAATAGGTACATATAAATAAATAGAGTAAATGTATTTTTGACGCTTTATTTGTTTTGAAAGAGGATGACTTTTATCTGATATGAAATATCTTTTCAAAATAAATTTTAGTTTGAAAAACATCAAATATGAAACAAACTTCATGACGCACTTGATTACACAAACAGCAACGACGACGACGATGATGACTGCAACCACTCCACCGACCACTCCGGCTATCAAACCTGATGAATAATATGACACTAAATATTATTGAGTATTGCACCGAAATAGCGCATATGCACATGCATTATATCATTGTAAAAGCAGGGAAAACAAAAAGCTAATTTTACCACCTTCTCCCATATATAGATACCAAGATGAATATATATAAACAAAAGTCATAAGAAGATGATATATCCCATCGGACAAACATAATTTGTAAAACACAACTTCGTAAATAATACATATTTTGAGTTTCAGGGAGGTATTGAAAGTTTTTGAAGTTCCACTCCACAAACGAACTTATTCCAACACTTTTCTATGGAAACGAAAAAGAAAATAATTCAGAAATCTGCAAATACCAAAAGGCATCCCCACTATTAGTGGGTAATACACATGCAAAGTTTCAGAATGATATGATGAGGGGTTTTCGAGTTCTTATAAATACAAAACAAATTAAATTTTCAGAAATCTAAAAAAGTTAGGTGGTAATACACATGCAAAGGAAGATATGATGAGGGGTTTTAAGTTCTGCTCCAGAAACGAAATGATTACGGACGGACAGAGCGACGGACAGGGCGGCGACTATATCCAACGGTATTACGTATCTGGTGGGATAAAAAGATACCATCAAACCTCAAGGGTTTTAAAAGAAATTTGTCATGAATAACAGTTATAAATATCATGCTTTGAGAAGTGACGAAACAATACCAATTGGAGGCCCCTCGTCCTGTTCTGGTTCTCCTGAAAATACAAAAAGGCCCGAAATAATGTCATAAAAATTGAAACAGATTTTGACACCCTTTTCATCAAATTCTGGTCATGAAATCACCGAGATGATTTGACTTAACAATTATTAACTTAATGTGATATAACTAAAATCACTTCTAACATGTTCAATTCAAGCAGTGCGTAAATCACTTGAGGGATATTTCTTATGTATTGTTTTTACAGAAGTATATGACTTTGATGGAAAGCGACCATTAACAATCATGTTTTAATAACCTTGAAAACGTTCGGTGCAATAATCGCCTTTCCAACCACTTTGACAGCCTTCTTCACACAATCCGGACACAGCATCACATACAGTATCTGATTTACAAGTCTGTGAACATGTTGACCCACAGTTATCTCCGAAAGTGCCCGGAGAACATTCTGGTGAAACACACAGTCATGCAATTTATACAGCATGTTATTAAGCGTTAACTATTTAATGCTCCTAATTCACTGCGACCCGAATTGTCCACGAATCATCTATGAATGTCGCGAATTATTGACGAAACAAGTACGGATCATCGAATTGTCATGAAGTATCATATATGAATCGTGATGTCGTATCTTATTCATAAAAATCCGTAGTTTATTCGTAACTGCGTTTCATTTATTTTCTTTGATTTGTAGATAATTCGTAGGTTTTCACGATGAAAAGCTACGAATTTTCTCAAACGTTTTGTACAAGTGTTACTGCTGAACAGCTGAATCTACACAATCTTTAGCTACTATTTGTGTTGATTCGTGATAATTCGGGTCGCAGTAATATAGGGGCATTAGAATACCGAGAAAATGAGACAACTCCATTTGAATAACACAGGGTAGATACGTTTGATGTATAAATACAAATGTCACTGCAGACACAAATTATATACTTGAAGATATTATAAGAATGACCACGTACTTATTGAGCAGTTGTCTCCCTTCCATCCGCTCTGACATTCATCTGGGCAACTTCCGGTTACAAAGTCACAAACACTATTTGCTCTGCATTTACATGTTGATTGACATTCGGCTCCAAATGTTCCTGGTCGGCATTCTAGAACAAGTCATAATAGAACAATAGTGCATACGATTCCCCAGGGTTTGGCCTTAAGATGCACAAACTGTCTGCTAAAAATCACCTTAAATGTAAGGTAAATTTAAGAAAACATCAGTTCTTTTCGTCTAGTTTCTATGATTGATCATCTTGTAAATTACAACATGGTCTGCATGACCTAGTGACAATGACAATGTAACAAATATAGAAAATATCAGATTTCTGGCCATGGTTAATTTTACAGAAAATACTACCTATACAAGGCCAAAGGTTAAGACATTGGTGCATATATGTATCAATGATAACACGTCATTTGAAAGATATATGCTGACGAATGAAATTTTATGTTTAAGTTTAAAAGCATAATCCGTCATCAAGGTCACCCTCCCCTGGATCCGCCACTGGTTTATCGTGGTACACGTACGTACTTTCAGTGCATTTTTCTGTTGTGTAGCCAGATTGACAACCAATGAAGCACACGCCAGTCGTTTTCTCACATAGACTTTCATCCAGGCAAGCTCCACAAGTGGTACAGTTTCTTCCGTATTGTCCAAATTTGCATGGAACTGAAACCAATAAATTGGTAATAATACAAGTATAAACGAACTACCCATTTGTCAAAGTCAAAGTCAAAGATGTTTATTGTACTTGAGGCCCATATACAAGTATTATACATTTACATTATGTTATTATGATACATACATGTACATTACAACAAATTACAGTTCTGATAATAGATTGCTTCTTAGGGTGACAGCATGTTTTAGAGCGCTAAGCTGCGTATAACATTTTCATTCCTGGAAGACAAGATGGAAACAAAGGCAGTTAAAGGATATGTTAAAAGGTACTGATTCGGGATGTATTGTTTTCTTCAGTCATTATAATTTGGACATACAAAAGCAAAGTGAATTTCATCCTCTATAGCTGACTTACATAATGGACATATCCTCAAACTTCTTTCTATGGAATATCGTCTACCTGTATTTAATATGTCTAGGCATATTGATGTCTCAACAGTTCTTATAAGTTGAATATATCATACATTATTTTTGACACACTTGTTAACATGTAAGTCCTGAAATGCATGATAACATTTATTTGCTATTTACGGGGGTTCATGTAAACATATAGTGAAATCTCATTAGGGTTGTCTTCCCGTCTTGTCGTGTTTCTATTCCAGGTGCAAACAATTACATGCACATTAATTAAGGTCAAAATCACATAAATCACACCTAAGGATATGGTTCCAAAGTGTCTGAAGTTTGATCGAGGATGGGTCTACAGTTACTAAGATATAATGAGGAAAATTATATCTTCATTTCACAACCTCTATTTCATGGAAACCAAAATAATTGGAAGTAACCTATGTGCCTAAGTCACAAAAGAAGCATTTTGACATGTTTATCAAGTTTTGTGGAGTCAACATGTATAGATAGGGAGATATGCTCCAGACAAAAGGACCTCCTTAATGATCAAAGTAAATTGCATTAAAAATCACATACAATTCTAACCCTCAAAAGGCACATCTATTGATCATGTCTTACTGTATACCAAGTATGACTGAGCTAGCATTTATACTTTAGAGATAAAAACGGACAGACAGACAGACAGAATAGACGCTACATGTATATACTACGTACGCTGATTGGCGGGAATGTGTTAAGTTTTAGTTAGTCAGTACACCAACATTGTGTCATTACAGATATTTTGTGATAAATTCACACAATTCTGATAACTTTCAACTTGACGTTGTCGATATCTACCGTTGGAAAATATTTGATATTAGTATTTTTTTCATGATATGAATATTTGAAAATAAATTGTAGTTTATCATGTTTTGTCAAATGAATAAGTCCTTTCAGATTTTTATTTTAGTAAAGAATATACCTTTCACTTCAAAGTTGGGAGAAAATGCATGTAATCCTCGTGGTCGTTTGAAATAAGCCGACGATATTGTACTGTATTTCTTTTTCTGATCCAGCGACAAAGCAACCATATAACTGTAAGGTAACAATATAACACATGGGGAACAAATATGATGTTTGAATATCCCAAATGTCTAGTTTAACAATGGTAGAGAAACATGTGAATATAATGAGCTGTTGATACAGTCATTGTTGGCGTAATCGAATTGAAGGTATTCGTCCCGAAAAAATTATATAAATGTTTACTAGTGCAATTCGTGTCGTGCAAAATATAACAATATTACAATATAGAAGAACATTTTAAACATACATAAGTTTTGTACTTGGCTACCTTGGTGAGTATTTAACTGAAACTGATACGAAGGGCGGAGACAGCTTTTTGAGGTTGCTTTGGTTTATAGTTGACCATAACAACGTACCTGTCATGAAAATATGTATAGTACATGTATCCGTTGAATAAGGTCATGTGACTTGGAATCTTGTCACGGACACTCCCTATGTTCCTCCGATCTCGTCCATCCACACTGACAGACTCAATATCTCCACCGCCCTCAGTCCAGTACAGTCGTCCAGCTAGAGTTAAGTTTATATGTGTAAAAAAAAAAACCACATCAAACGCTTTAATCATTCTCTTATCATTTTAATTAAGTCAGTCTCTCCTATCTAAGTATACCATGCAAAAAAGTAGAGGATATATGATTTAAAAGTGTTATTAAAAGAAAATTATGAATCCAAAGAAGAAACAAATCATGAAAACAAATAAAGGGAACACATATTGATTTATTTCATATCATTGGTGTTGTAAGTGACACACACAATGTCCATACTGAGGACAAAACCATCCTCGGGACGAAACATCAGAATTACCATAACATGAAAGCAAAGTCAGTTACGGGTAAACCCCCCTCTGTTGGCCAAACAGGCATGGATACGACATGGCATACTCCTTATGAGACGTCTCAAGTCATTTTGGCCAAGATTATTCCACTCCTCTTGCAACGCAGTAGCAAGTTCTTGGACATTGGCAGGACGTTGTTGACGTAACCGCTGTCCCAGGATGTCCCAGACATGCTCGGTGGGCGAGAGGTCTGGACTCAGTGCTGGCCATGGTAGTGTGGTGACATTCTGTTGTTGTCATGGAAGCGTTCATTTCGTCGACGCCACAACCTCCTACGCCTGTCCAGAAAGTCCACAGTAAACCTTGATTCATCTGAAAACATCACATTGTTCCAACGTCGATTATCCCAATTTTGACGTTCCCTACACCAACCACGTCTTGCCCTAATGTGATGTTTTCTCAAACAAGGAATCACGCGAGGACGTCGGGCGTGTAGATGACTCCCGTGTAGGCGATTTCGGATCGTCTGGGCACTCACTCTCACACCAGTGTCTGTTTGAAGTCGAGCTCTGATCTGATTTGAGGTTATGACATTATGATTTCTTAAAGCTATGGTACGGATAAATCTATCCTGGGCATGAGTTGTCGCCCTTGGTCGACCACAGCGTGGTCTATCGTTTACAGAACACATATCACGATATCTGGACCATAATCTGCTTATGACAGATTGAGAAACGTTCATTGTCCGTGCCCCAACCGTCTGTGTTGTGCCAATCTGTAGCATGCCAAGGGCAAGTAATCTTTCATTTTGGGTTGGTCGACGCATATCACCCTTTTGTTCCTGGTATCCAAAGCAACTGAACTGATGTTTCCACCTTCAAATTTCATTCCACAGGAGTTGTAACCGTCAAATTCAAAGTCATGCAAATCTTGGGTTCGACCCCCATGATCATCACGAGCATCACGAGCATCACGTACATCCCCTGCAGTTGCCATTGTTGCGTTTTGGTGACATATGTAACTGAAAATGTTTCTTCTGTAAGGATCTATAGTGACTTGCTTCGTATTCAGTTCCATAGGCTAGTGATATGTTCCAAAAATTAAATATCCCCTACTTTTGTGCATAGTATATCTTTACTACATGTTTAAAATAAGAAAACCAGTAACTCTGTAGCTCATCAAGCTTAAGAAGTCATAGGGTTAACATATCTACAATTTATAAACCACCTCGACTGCTTCCAGTCTTTTGAAATGAAAACGAAAGTACGTTTCAAGGGTGTATCCAAAGAATCTGCACAAACTCTGTGAACCAAATTTCAGGTTTAATACGTTTAGGAGAAGACAAAATAGGTTCACGATCCATTATCAATGAGTTATAACATTTCAGCGTTCTTGGGCCATTTGTTCATGAAAAGAAAATGAGGTCATGACCTAGATGGCCCTTATTAGGGATCAAGGACTCCCTAAAACTACAGATTGTAATGCCAATTGGTCAAGGGGTATGTACACACTTATTTCAGCTTTCTTGAGACAGTGGTTTTTTTAAGACGAAGATAAATGGATGTGCTTAGGTCATGACCCTTTGGCCCTTATTATAGATAACCTCCATTAGCTAATGAGACTGTACACATCATTTCAGCTTTCTAGAGGCAGTAGATAGTGAGAAAAAGATGAAAATATATACAATTTATATTACTCATTGGCCAATGAGTCTGTACACCACTTTTCAGCTTTCTAGATCAAATTGTTCTTGTAATGGTGGTTCCTTAGAAGAAGTTGACAAAGCTAAAAATTTACAGACCCCAGACTATCAGACGGATACCGGACGCCGGACGACGGACGACAGACGCCATGGCATGCTCATCGGGCCTTTCAGAAGGAATGAGCTAAAACTAAGCGTTTTGGTAGAGGCAAATGTTTCTTTATTACGTTATAAGGTCTTTTTTATTGGTTCTGACGTTTATGTATTTCAATATAATAATAAAATGACGATGCTAAAAAGTAAAGTAGTTCCTGATAGGTGAAATGTGGAGGTAAAGAGACGATCGTAAATTGAACGTTGCTTATTTCGATCTGTAATGTCTGTTGTGTATTTTTTAGTTTACCCTCTTCGTCGATAGTTATCTCAAGCGGATCGGTAAGGCCAGAATAGATGAGAGTTGTTCTCTGTCCACCATCATAATCACTCGTCTCAATCTTCGAGTTACTACCGTAGTCAACCCAATAAAGCTTTCTGAAAAAATGTATAATAAAGACATGATTATCAACATTCCGCGCCATATTGTCCAATAAAATAATACAAACTAACTACAAGTGTGCGATCTATGTTGTTCAAAAGTAAATTATTAAGAAAATCGTTGCCAGTCATTACAAAAGTCATGACACAATAATGTACTATTACTTGTTTTTTGTATCAGCAACAATTCCTCTAGGTTGATCCAGCCCAGTGTTGACAATGACTGTATGGTTGAAGTTGTCCATCTCCACTCTCCCTATAAGGTTGTTGCCGTTGTCTGTGTAGAACACTTGACGAGTGTTTGGGTCCAGGGTTAAACCTTCAGGGCTAGAGGCTGGCAGCAATTGACATTGGTATAAATTAAAAGCTTTCAGCATTTTATATTGTATTTATTGTTTGTGTATATCACAGAATATGTATTTTTATGAAGACTATCTATGAATTGTACAAATATTACTTGCATGAGACTGCATTAATGAGGACAAAATGAAGATATAATCACTTGAATTCAAACTCGCCACTTCCACATCGTTTCCACCAGTGATGTCAACTCTTCTGATTTGCTTTGTGTGTAGATCAGTGAAGTAGATCAACCCGTCTGTGTGGTCGTAGTCCAAAGCTGCGGGTGCTATCACGCTGACAGGAATACGGGAGATGTTCACGTGATGAATGTTGAGTTTGTAGATGTTTCCGTTCTGGTCCTCAAGTCCAAAGTCAGCGATAAGAATTATCAATTGAGGGTCATCTGCTGATAACGAATGTATTGAAATGAGTACAAATAAAGAATGTACTTGGAAATACATTTTTTATGGTAGGATTTCACCATGAAAAGCTACTAATTTTCGCAAAATTTTGTATTACACAATCTTTAGCTACTTTTTGTGTTGATTCGTTATATTTCGGGTCTCAGTAATAAAGGGGCATTAGAATACCGAGAAAATGAGACAACTCCATTTGAATAACACAGGGTAGATACGTTAGACTTATAAATACAAATGTCACAGCAGACACAAATTATATACTTGAAGATTTTATAAGATTGACCACGTACTTATTGAGCAGTTGTCTCCCTTCCATCCGCTCAGACATCCATCTGGGCAACTTCCGGTTACAAAGTTACAAACACTATTTGCTCTGCATTTACATATTGACTGACATTCGGCTCCAAATGTTCCTGGTCGGCATTCTAGAACAAGTCATGATAGAACTAGAGTGTATACGATTCCCCAGGGTTTGGCCTTTAGATGCACAAACTGTATTCTAAAAATCACTTTAAATGTAAGGTAAATCTATGAAACATCATATCTTGTCGTCAGAATATCAGAATTCTTGCCATGGTTAATTTTACACAAATTACTACCTATACAAGGCCAAAGGTTAAGATGCATCGGTGCATATATGTATAATTGATAACACGTCATTTGAAAGATGTATGCTGACGAATTAAATTTTATGTTCAAGGTTCAAGTTTAAAAGCATAATCCATCATCACGGTCAATGTTAGAAGGTGAAATAATATGACATTATTTCAAATGTCGTATGTCAAATAAAACCAAATCAAGTTTTTCACAGACATATCATTGCTTCATCAAAGTTAGAGTCAAGCTAGGTTAAAGTTTAACCTACATTTTCATATATTCGCTCCCAAAAAGCACAAGCATATAACTGATGTTTATCCAAAGCTAAGTTACAACAAGGTTGATAAAAAACTGGGATCTGATTTCTGAACAAAGAGACTGTCAGTCTGAAATAGCAAAACCAAGTGCTCGAAGTCAAGGACCATACATTTAGATATATTCATCGAATTCGCCGTACATGCCTTCGCTAATGTATATCAAAAGCGTGTTGAAGTTTCAGAAAGATTTATAAGAATTCATTTGATGGAGTTCATTTCAGAACACAGGTACCCTATTAGACACAAAAGAACAGAGAGCACCACGACATGAAGCACTTCGGTTTCAGCCGGGGGTTACAATATTACCACCATTGTTAAACAGTACACGCCTTTTAAGACGGTCAACCTGAATTTCATTCACACTTTAAAAAAAGCATTGAAATACTATTTGAGATTGTGACTAAAACGGGGGGGGGGGGGGGGGGGGGGGGGGGGGGGGGGGGCTCGACCTAGTGACAATGAATAAACATGTAACAAATATAGAAAATATCAGATTTCTGGCCATGGTTAATTTTACAGAGAATACTACCTATACAAGGCCAAAGGTTAAGACATTGGTGCATATATGTATCATTGATAACACGTCATTTGAAAGATATATGCTGACGAATGAATTTTTATGTTTAAGTTTAAAAGCATAATCCGTCATCAAGGTCACCCTCCCCTGGATCCGCCACTGATTTATCGTGGTAGTCGTACGTACTTTCAGTGGTGCATTTCTCTGTTGTGTAGCCAGGTTGACAACCTATGAAGCACACACCAGTCGTTTTCTCACATAGCCTTCCGTCCAGGCAGGCTCCACAAGTGGTACAGTCTCTTCCGTATTGTCCAAATTTGCATGGAACTGAAACCAATTAATGGTAATAATACCAGTATAAACGAACTAGCCATTTGTCTAGGCATATTGATGTCTTAACAGGTCTTATAAGTTGAATATATAACACGTTATTTTTGACACACTTGTTAACATGTAAGTCCTGAAATGCATGATAACATTTATTTGCTATTTACGGGGGTTCATGTAAACATATAGTGAAATCTCATTAGGGTTGTCTTCCCGTCTTGTCGTGTTTCTATTCGAGGTGCAAAAAATTAAATGCACATTAATTAAGGTCAAAATCACATAAATCACACCTAAGGATATGGTTCCAAAGTGTCTGAAGTTTGGTCGAGGCTGGGTCTACAGGTACTAAGATATAATGAAGAAAATTATATCTTCATTTCACAACCTCTATTTCATGGAAACCAAAATTAATGGAAGTAACATATGTGCCTAAGCCACAAAAGAAGCATTTTGACATGTTTATCAAGTTTTGTGGAGTCAAAATGTATAGATAGGGAGATATGCTCCAGACAAAAGGACCTCCTTATTGATCAAAGTAAATTGCATTAAAAATCACATAAAATTCTAACCCTCAAAAGGCACATCTATTGATCATGGCTTACTGTATACCAAGTATGACGAAGCTAGCATTTATACTTTAGAGATAAGAACTGACAGACAGACAGAATAGACATTTATACCACGTACGCTGATTGGCGGGAATGTGGTAATTTTAAGTTATTCAGTACACAAACATTGTGTCATTTCAGATATTTGTGATAAATTCACACTTTTCTGATAACTTTTAGCTTGACGTTGTCGATATCTACCGTTGGAAAATATTTGATATAAGTTTTTTTTCAAGATATGAATATTTGAAAATAAATTGTAGTTTATCATGTCTTGTTCAATGAATAAGTCGGTTTCAGATTTTTATTTTAGTGAAGAATATACCTTTCACTTCAAAGTTGGGAGAAAATGCATGTAACCCTCGTGGTCGTTTGAAATAAGCCGATGATAGTATGGTGGATTCCTTTTTCTGATCCAGCGAAATAGCAACAATATCACTGCAATGTAACAATATAACATATGGGGAACAACATATATGTTTGAATGTCACAAATGTCTAGTTTAACAATGGTAGAGAAACATGTGAATATAATGAACTTATACGCACCTATAGAAATACATGTCCGATAGATAGTGAACAAACGTAAATTTATATATTTGGAATGTGTTTACGGTGGCCAAATGTGTAAGCTGTTGATACAGTCATTGTTGGCATAATCGAGGTTAAGATAGGATTGCGCCTTGCATGACTCAAAATATTCTCAGTTATTATTATTATTAACCCCCGCAACCCCCTCTGGATTCGCCAATGGATACATAACGCTCTAGATTAATAGATTGATAACAGTTCATCTTGCATTCCATATTTTTGCTGATAGTTATTCCACAGGTAATGAAGCCCTCAAACATAGACAGTTTCCTTTTGAATTACACCCAACCACATATATTTCTACTAAAACAAACTAAACAATCTACAGATTACACCCACTCATTTTGGTTAATAGTTGACGTGACGTATGAATAACAAAATATTCAAGGAAACGACGTACCTGTCATTAAAATATGTATAGTACATATATCCGTTGAATAAGGTCATGTGACTTGGACTCCTGTCACCTTCTGTCGTTATGATCCTCCGATCACGTCCATCAACACCGACAGACTCAATATCTCCACAGCCCTCAGTCCAGTACAGTCGTCCAGCTAAAGTTAATTTTATATGTGTAAAAAAAGAACCACATCAAACGCTTTAATGATTCTTTTAACATTTGAATTAAGCCAGTCTCTCCTATTTAAGTCTCTTTACAACACATTTTTTTAAAAATAGAGCCTTCCGACTTCGTAGCTCATCAACCTTTAGTAGTCTTACGGTTAACACATCTACAATTTATAAACCACGGTCACTGCTTACAGCCTTTTGAAATGAAAACGAAAGTACGTTTCAAAGGTGTAGCCAAAGAATCTGCACACACTCTGTGAGCCAAATTTCAGCTTTAAGGCGTTTAGGGGAAGACAAAATAGGGTCACGACCCATTATCAATGAGTTATAACATTTCAGCGTTCTTGAGCCAGTGGTTCATGAGAAGCAAATGAGGTCATGACCTAGGTGGCCCCCTATTAGAGATCAAAGACTCCCTAAAACTACAGTTTTTTAATGCCAATTGGTCAAGGAGTATGTACACTTTTTTTCAGCTTTCTAGAGACAGTGTTTTTTTTAAGACGAAGATAACAAGAGGTACTTAGGTCATGACCCCTGTGGCCCTTATCATAGATAAGTTCACCAAATTTCCATTATATAACCCCCATTAGCTAATGAGACTGTACACAGCATTTCAGCTATCTAGAGCCAGTAGATAGTGAGAAAAAATGAAAATATATACATATATATAGGTCGTATTCCCAGCTTCAAATCTATAATTTATATTACTCTTTCGCCAATGAGTCTGTACACCACATTTTAGCTTTCTAGATCAAATTGTTCTTGTAAAGGTGCTTCCTTAGAAGAAGTCGACAAAGCTAAAAGTTTACAGAATATCGGACGGATACCGTATGCCGAACGACAGACGCCATGGCATGCTGTAAGCTCATCAGGCCTTTCAAGAGGAATGAGCTAAAACTAATCGTTTCGGTAAAGGCAACTGTTTCTTATAACGTTTTAAGTCTTTTTTATTGGTTCTGACTGTTATGTATTTCAATATAATAATAAAATGACGAAGCTAAAGTAGTTGTTGATATATGAAATGTGGAGGTAAAGAGAAGATCGTAGATTGAACGTTGCTTATTTCGATCTGAAATGTCTGTATGTGTATTTGTTAGTTTACCCTCTTCGTCGATAGTTATCTCAAGCGGATTGGTAAGGCCAGAATAGATGAGAGTTGTTCTCTGTCCACCATCATAACCACTCGTCTCTAACTTCGGGTTATTACCAAAGTCAACCCAATAAAGCTTTCTGAAAACATGTATAATAAAGACATGATCATCAACATTCCCCGTCATATTGTTCAATAGAATAATACAAACTAACTACAAGTGTGCGATCTATGTTGGTCAGAAGTAAATTATTGAGAAAATCGTCGCCAGTCATTACAAAAAAGTCATGACACAATAATGTACTATTACTTGTTTTTTGTATCAGCAACAATTCCTCTTGGTTTGTCCCACCCAGTGTTGACAATGACTCTATGGTTGAAGTTGTCCATCTCCACTCTCCCTATAAGGTTGTTGCCGTTGTCTGTGTAGAACATTTGACGAGTGTCGGGGTCCAGTGTTAATCCTTCAGGGATAGAGCCTGGACACAATTGACATTGTTATAAATTAAAAGCTTTCAGCATTTTATATTGTATTTATTGTTTGTGTAGATCACAGAATATGTATTTTGTTGACGATTATCTATGAATTGTACAAATATGTTTAAAAGACTTTCATAAGACTGCATTAAGCTGACTTACAACAAAATGAGAACATAATGAAGAAATAATCACTTGAATTCAAACTCGCCACTTCCACATCGTTTCCGCCATTGACGTCAACTCTTCGGATTTGCTTGGTGTTTAAATCAGTGAAGTAGATCAACCCGTCTGTGTGATCGTAGTCCAAAGCTCTTGGTTTTATTACGCTGACAGGAATACGGGAGATGTTCATGTGATGAATGTTGAGTTTGTAGATGTTTCCGTTCTGGTCCTCAAGTCCATAATCAGCCATAAGAATTATCAATTGTGGGTCCTCTGCTGATAACGAATGTATTGAAATGAGTACAAATGAATGAACTTGGAAATACATTTCTCGGGTTATTGTATGGTATGTGTATGGGAGTGCTCATACTTAAAATGTACGTTGGGTAAACGTTGAAATACTAGTCTACGCAGTTTGCGTTATACTCAAACATCCACTTGCACCAACAGAATTTCCCCAAAATAAACATCCTATCTTCACTTCTTACAAAGTATATAGAAGAGCCAGTTGTGTTTATTGTCTATTTAGATACGTCAGACACGATATTTGTAACTTACATGCAAACGTATATCATCAGAATTTTCCATAAGTGAAAATTATGTTTTTCACTTCTCTCACGGAGTTATTTGCAATGTCTTTCAGTTTGAAAAACACTTTTGAATAGAGAGCAAAAAAAAAAATTCTATAAAACTTGGGATTTCACAAAATCGAATGATTAACGTTACATATAGAACATGACGATGTTGAGTACAATCAAGATGTTTTTAACAATTAGAATATAAGAATCACAAACACTAAGAATGAGGTATATATTAAATCCTGGGTAGAATCGTCATCAGTATCAAATGAATGTATACTACTTTAGACAATGAATTTTGTAATATCAAAACTTAACGTCAATCAGTCTAATGTAGCACCATATACTTATCTCTGTTTCACTTAAATCAAATTGATGAAACAGACAGATACACGCAGTCAGTTATAGCAAAACGAAAGCAGAATAAGTCATTATTGTTATATTTATTATATATATCACCTGGAGAACTGCTTTTCTAATATATTTATTAACCCATAACATATATTTACCGAGATCTTAATTTGTTTATTTTTTATTGTCAGCCCATATCAAACTGAATAATTACAGAATCTTGCACTCAAAATTCATTATGCAATGATCTTAAGGAAGGATACCATTAAGATAATTTGTATAGTAAGTTAAGTGATGATCAGCAATCAAAAACAATTACTACAGGTCAGGTTCATTCTCAACTCCCCTTGGAGTATGCAACCTTGGCTGCCAATTAAGGCGCTCGAAGGTTATCAGTCACATTGCCTTCACTTCGTTTGAATAGCCAGGATAAAACCATTGGAAACATACTCTAATCTGATGATCTATTCTGTTTTGTCGAAAAGAAATTCAATGTGAACCAAACTGAACAATATTTAAGACAAAGCTTTTAAGACAAAGCTTTAGCGTAATAAATAAACAATACCTCCAAAGCATACACAATGCAAATACATCTCAAAATAATGCATACGGATAACTTGCATTGACAGGGAAGATTTGTGGAAAACCAGTTCATTCGTATGAATATAGATAGGAAATATAGATATAATTGGAACAAATTATCAAATTATCAAAGTATATATTTCCAAACATTTTGATATTCTTACCTGCTGTTATCACTCCCACCTGTAGCAGTAGGAGGAATAACGTTTCAGAACGGAAAACCATTTTCCCGCACTGTTATTTTCCAGAGGCAGTTGGTGAACCTTTGCTCAACAATTTCAATCTTACAATATCCGGGTAACTAACTTGTTGAGCGTCATTTTCTGATTCTTATGAAAACCCTTACAATAATACGAATGAGAGATGAAGTGGATCATAGCCAAACAGGATGTAAGCTGTATAGCTAGTGAGTTGAAGCATTGTGCAAGTTTCAATGTGACTTTAGGTATTGAAATTACATATTTGAAATCTCTTGTGACAGTTACTGAACTTTACCCATACACATACAAGATATTTAAATCCGACAGGGATAGATACTATTGGAAATTGTGTCTGTTAACTGTTCATGATACTGAAAATATACAACCCTGTAAACATTTTGACAGGTTGAAGGAGAAATTTAAAAGTACAATACATAGTTACATTGGAAGAAACAGTAATATAAGTAAACCATTTTTGGGTAAATCACCCTTTAATCGCAATTCAAATGTATTTATGAATATTTATAATCCCCTATAACTTGCATTAGCCAGATACTACTAAAAGTATATATCTAACAAAAGACACCCAATTATTACATCCTAATTCATCATATTATCCCCCGCCGCGCGTTTAGCGCGAAGCGGGGGATATAGTATTCGGCTGCATCCGTCCGTCCGTCCGTCCGTCCGTCCGTTCGTCCGTACGAAATGGAATAACTCAAATCCTATTCCTTGACCTTCATTTCAAGGTCACAATGAGACTTTGTCATTTTACCCTTGTCAGCGGGATATCTCAATAACCATTTGCTGGATTCTCTTCATATTTTACCCATAGCTTCTCCAAGGAAAGACGACAGGCTGATTAGATTTTGGTGACCTTGACATTATTTTCAAGGTCACAGCGGATCTTTGAAGTTTTCGACATGTTAATGTACATGTAAAGCTTGTCAGCGGGGTATCTCAAGAACCATTCACCGGAATTCCATCATTTCTTACACAAAGCACTTTCTAGGGAAGATGACGTGCTGATTAGATTTTGGTGACCTTGACATAATTTTCAAGGTCACAGTGGAACTTTGAAGTTTTCGACATGTTAATGTACATATAAAGGTTGTCAGCGGGATATCTCAAGAACCATTCACTGGAATTCCATCAGATCTTACATAATGCACCTTCTAGGTAAGACGACGGGCTGATTAGATTTTGGTGACCCTGACATTATTTTCAAGGTCACAGCGGAACTTTGAATTTTTCGACATGTTAATGTACATGTAAAGCTTGTCAGCGGGGTATCTCAAGAACCATTCACCGGAATTCCATCATTTCTTACACAAAGCACTTTCTAGGGAAGATGACGTGCTGATTAGATTTTGGTGACCTTGACATAATTTTCAAGGTCACAGTGGAACTTTGAATTTTTTGTCATGTTAATGTACATATAAAGGTTGTCAGCGGGATATCTCAAGAACCATTCACTGGAATTCCATCAGATCTTACATAATGCACCTCCTAGGAAAGACAAAGGGCTGATTAGATTTTGGTGACCTTGACATTTTTCTCAAGGTCAGAGTGGAATTTTGACTTTTTAGACATGTTTGACAGTCGATTTTGCTGATCTTGACATTATTTTTAAATTTTGAAGTATTAATTTTCGGCGGGGGATCATGTCACCTTAGTGACACATACTTGTTTATACATAATATATGTGTCATAGTTTGCTGATGTCATCACAATAGAAATATCATTTAACAGACAAAGCTTCACCACAGAGGCGTATATTGCTGAACACAAACAGTTCCCAGGTCCAATACTTCGATACGATAGACCCTATGCTAATAAATAAAGAAAGGGATGCAATGCGAATTTTACCCCCTGCCCAAACAAGTCCACATTTCAAAATTTTACCACACATTTTATACGTAATACATACTACAGACTTAAAGCACGGTGAAATCGGTGTATTATTGCTCAAGTTATGACAATTGAAACTTGATTTTCAACTCGTCCAACTTGAGTGGGCCAAAATGTTTTTTCAGAAATACAAAAAGTTATTTCATTCCTAGCAAAAGCAATCAATCTCGTAAAGAGTTTTTAACTATCACTTTACATCCCTGATAATGTGATATACTTGAATCGGTCGTGGTGTCTTACTGTAACAACTTTATTGCAACGTTATAGTAACTGCAAGCAAATCTTCGAGTTACCTACGCCATCAATGTTTTCCACATTATTATAATGTATCAGTTTGTCCATATTTTATGTACGTGTTGACATCGTCCTTGCGCGAACTATACTGATGAACATAACTTGTGTATTGTATGCATGCTGAAGACGAATGAATAAACACATTTTTAAAAAACCTAAAAAAACTGTTCCATGAAAAAACTCCGAAATACTTATGAGAATTAATTCCACTTACTATATCCTTGTCATCCACATGAGAATTGATCTTACAAATTCCTCTATTCCGCACGAAAACATATAAATATGTATTCCTCTCATCGTGTGTGCATGTTTGATGACAAAGTTAGAAATATTGAACTTTACCTAGCAATGTGGATCATATTATTAAAACACGGGTACAAGACATAATCAAGTTATCCATTGTAAGATGAGACTCATCCTCGGTTACCCAGGGTTTTATATATGCTCCGTAACTCTCCACTATATCAACCCTGGGACACAAGGGCGGGTAAATTGGGTACAGATTTCCCTAAAGGAGTGTCCCAGGGGTGATATAGTGAAAAGTAACGGAGCTTATATAAAACCCTGGGTAAACGAGGATTGATGAGACTCGGTGGTAGTGACCAGATTGCCATTAGATTTAATCGTTTTCTTCAAAATACTTCTGTGTGTAAATGTAACTCTCACTGAGGATGTCATTCATTATCGTTTATATATTCATTTTTTTTTAAAAGTTCGATCAAGATGTTTCGTCTATGAGCCATTGAATTTATTGTTGGTGACACAATTTGTCCAACTTCATAAACGGTGCTATCTAAACAAGAAGTGATGACCTTTGATGGTACTTGTCAATTAAAAACTGATTCATTCAGTATATTGACCACATGAAGGTGAAAGTCGCGATTTATGATCGAAAACCGGGCAATGACGGGCGCCAATTGATCAAACGTAATTTTTCAAATTACCTAAAACACAAATTTACAGAGGTGGGTTGGTAATGTTTAATATATCGTATAACTACATTTGTTGTACTGTCCATCAATTTGGGACGTATTATTCCGATTTCAGCACATGTAAAAGCTGTTTCTCTATTTCTATCTGGAACAAGTAAATATCATATATGGTGATAGGAAAATAATATGCAAGTCAAGTGACATTATTTGAACATTACTCAGCACGTGAGGTCTTTTTGCACGTATGAAAGGCAGATAAAATACTAGATTAGCGTTTTTTGGACACCGAAAAAGCAGAGCAGCTCCGAAACTTAGGGTCTCGACTTTCCCTGTTCCGCCTTCTCGTCAGCATCAATAAAATGGGAATTCTTTTTAACAAAAATGTGTTCATTATTCGAGTTATTACTAATCATCACTGGGGTCACTTTTCACAAGTTTGTTCTCAAGACCTATTTCTTCTTTCAAAATTTGATCAAAGGATTAACGTGGCCTTAACTTATATCTCATGACCTTGACCTTTGACCTTCAAAGTTACACCATCAATGATCACTTTTCATCTCGTATAACAATCATGCAATGACTCAAAGTGTTCATAGCTAAGATATGGCATATTCACAAAAGCATGCTTAAGTTTTGACCTCACTGTGACCTTGACTTTTGACAGATTTTAGCGAAAACATTTACAAATCTTGGTCTTTCTCCATAGTTCATATATACCAAATAAGAGCCTAATAGCACAACAAAGTTTGAAGTTATCATGTTTACAAGGATTGTTGTAATGATTTCAGAACTCATGACCTTGACCTTTGACCTTGAATGTGAACATGTCAAAATCATTCACCAGGTGTATAAGAAAGAAATTAAGCTATCTATATGAGGTGTTAATATCTTCATGGGAAAAAGTTACTTAGCGATTTCAGAACTGGTCAGCATGACCATATCTCATGACCTTGACCTTTAAAATTCAAGGTCACACAATCAGTGATCACTTTTCATTGTGTATCACAATCATGTAATGATTCAAAGTGTTAATAGTTGAAATAAGACATTTTCGCAAAAGCATGCTTAAGTTGTGCCCTCGCTATGACCTTGACCGTTGACGAATGTTAGCGAAAACCTTTTCAAATCTTAGCCTTACTCCATAGTTGATATACACCAAATAAGAGCCTGATAGCACAAATATGTTTCAAGTTATCGTGTTTACAAGGATTTTTTGGGCAATTTCAGAACTTGTGACCTTGACCTTTGACCTTGGATATGAACATGTCAAAATAATTCCCCAGGGGCATAAGTAAGAAGTTATGTATATGAGTTCTCAAAAACCTTATAGGAAAAAAGTTATAGCAAATACAAAACGCGCCGGCGGCGGCGATGGAAACTGCACAAAAACTGATAGCAGCTCCGACTTAGTCGGAGCTGCTAATTACGAAAGATAGTCAATGGTTCTTTAATTCAGTTATCTTTAAGAATCGTTTCACAAAGCCGTGAGCTGACAGTAAGCCCTGATCATGATAGTAAATAGTGGTTATTGAAAGGAGGCCCTGAAGTTTAGTGCTGACACCTGCGAGTAAGAGAATTGTCGAGTCTTGTCCGTATTATGTTGACAGCGATTTCAAAACTAATTTTTGACAGTATCGCCAAAGAGGCATTTTGCATTTATTCACGGAATTGATTTGCAAATTTATGGTTATAGATTTATCAAAAGTATAGAGGAATACATATAGATGCAAGTGTGTCAGTATATTCATGGCTTGTACTTAGTTGTGGGGAAGGAGGAATATGATAAGTGGAAAATAATCCATTCCATGCTCTTTATATATATTTTTATAATAAACGAAAATTAAAAGTACATTTTTCAAATGTATAAACTGTTGGTACAGTCAGTGAAGGCGAATAATGCTTGACTCTGACTCCCAAAAAATACAATGGAAACAGTTGTACTGTTTCAGAATATGGTAATTCTAAATGCATTTTGTCCGGGCTGTGAGTTGATGGATGCACGTAACACATGATTGTTGTTCACTCCAACCGTGTTTTCCTTATTAATAAAAAATATTTATTACCTTTTCCTTCTATTTTTTTCGAAATGCAAGCAATTTGTACAATCGATACAATAGAAGTGTGACTTGTTATCTTTTACTTAAAATTCACGTTTACTTATTTGAATTAAAATGTTAATGTTAGAATTATTTAATCCTCGTAAGAGGAAGTTTTTACAATTCATCATTGATATAACTATTTATTTTATGTATAATTAACGATTGAAGAAAAACGTGTTCGTAAATTGCCATAATTTCCTCAGACTTGTGATAACATTATGTACACCATTATATCTTGATGCAGGTACAATTTATAAATAAATGACGTTCTACTTTAGCCGTAAATACATTTTACCTGATCAAATGAAAACGCACAGTATATTGTTGAAACACCTGTAAAAAAAACTTACGCTGTTTATAAACTTTATAAACGCAAAAACCATTTACCGATTAAAGAAATGACAGTATGATACAGAAGCATCAAATGTTTGTCACAATGGAACTTGAAGATTACTACCTTATATTCATTTTAATTACAAAATAAACATTAGATATTTTGAATTTGAAAGACGTTTCGAAAGGCTTAAATATTTAGTACCTACTGTGTGTGTTGAAAACTTGGTGAGGTGATTCGTGGTTAAACGCCTTTTTCAAAGGTATTTCACTCAACATGCAAAGATATAACCCATAGAGTCATGAAATATTTTTAAAAGGCATATATGCAATAACAGGTTTGATAAGAATGCAACGCAACAAAATTATTAAGCCGATGAATGAATTTAATAGTAAGCAAGTCGATCATATTAACGAAAATAGTTATATCGTATATAATAAACTAATTCACCAATGCTGATTCAAAAAACAAACAAAAACCCAATAATGTTGAGGAATAATTTCCGCATAATCAGCACATTTTCCATTTTGTAATAAGATACGCTCATAAGGCATGACATACATACTTTGATGCTTAGAAATACGTTATGTACATGTAAAGGTAAACGAAGCTTACCTCGCAAATCACTACTCGATTAAATTTCCATGACTGTTTAATGTATGCCCTGCTGCTTAATGTCTGTGTTGACCTATGTTTAATGCTACGTCAGCACAGAAACATTAAGAAAATACAGCAAGGCTTAAATAAGCCATTGGTTGAAACTAGCGGTTGTCGGGGGTAACACGTTTTGGTTGTCAAGTTTCCGAAAAGAGGTACAAAGAGTTATATATTAACTTCATAATTTATTTGTATATCCTATACTGCAATGAGAAAGATATATGCATTTTTAGATAATATGCCAAATATGTATAAAATGAATAATGAATTTTAATTCTAATAAGAGAGTAACTTTAAGAAAACTCTCACATATTTGTAAAATCATTATGTCTTTGTTCAAGAAATAAGTTTTATCATCCAAAAATGTACCTTTACTGAATGCAACAGCTGTATATAGCTATTATTTGTATATTGTATAAATGAACTGCAGCATGAGTTTGAAAAAGGTTCAGTTCAGCTCTGTAGTGAACGTACGTTCAATTGATTGATAAATTGAGGCAGATGGTTTAAACGTTTTTATTCATTTGAAAGCGATGGGATCGGCAAACAAGCAAAACACTGTTTTGTAAATGACTGTCAAAATAGTTACAAACAATAGTGGATGGCGTTCACAGAACAGAAGAAGTTGCATACATTGCAGAAATATAGTTACATATCAAACCAACAAGCATGTACATGTACAACCCAAAATACAAAATACAGTTGAAGGCATTAAACGTTGAAGTTGTTGAAAGTCATATAACAGCAAGGCAATAGCAAGATAAAAAAATATATGAATTACAATTAAAGTTAAGAAAAGTTCGAAAATCTGAGATTTAAAGATAAAATTATGGTAGGATTCTCATCATTTATTACGCAAGCATTTCCTGCAAGACGGATGTTAAATTGTAACATTTGGTGAATAAGTAGTATATTTTTTTTTATAGTATTGTAAGCGGGACAGGTGAGAGAGAGGAAATACATGAGTGCATCTTCCAAATGGTGTCCACGGGTGCAGGTATCGGATATAAGTCTCACGAAGTTATCGAGGAAGGAGTAAGCATTATCACAATGATAAAACTCAAATGTCATGGTAGAACTGTATGTGCTATATGCGGATATATGCAAAGTTTATGCACAATATAAATATATAAATTGATACGACCGCCATGCTTGTAACAGCATCGGATTAGTTCATAGTTCATAGTTCAGCAACTGTAACCTGCCGGCGTTAAGGAGATAATGTGAGGGGGGGGGGGGGGGGGGGGGGGGGGGGGGGGGTCCCTTGATCCTTGGGGTGGCAAAAAACGAATTTGTATTGGGAATATACGGTGTAAATGTACCATCTCTGTGGCAAAAGGGGGGTGCTCCACTGTTTTGAGGATGGTTTCAATGGTTATTTTTTAAAAACTCACATGCAAAATGGGGGGGGGGGGGGGGTGCGCACCCCTGCACCCCCCTCTGGAACCGCCCCTGGGGTGTATACCTGAGGTCAGCAGTCATCGAAGCGTATACGGCTGCTGACCTGCCTCCTCCATCGCGTTCCAACCCGCATGAGATCTGAGCAATCTCAACCGAGATGGCTTACCACTTTGACATCGCAGTCTCGGACGTCATGGCGGGGTGTTTTTGGCGTTCTTCGCAGGTTTTCGCTAATCATTATTTACGAGATGTCTCCACAGCAGATCTCGAAGGCACCTCTAGGCTTGATCCACAGGTTTTCGCTCAGGCATAGGTGGTCCCTCCTACAGGCCGTGAAGCGGAGGATGGTCTCCTGTGTTTTGCAATGCTCCATGCAATAAACTTTGGTTTGCATCATTCGTTCTTTGTCTGTTGTTTTGTTCTTATATTCTTATACTTCGCTTTTAATCCACCATAGGCTTAGTAGGTCTAGTCAACAGCTTGGTATTTAAATAATAATAATATAATAATCATGATAAAACAATAAACATATTTCATAATTGTGGCGTTATTTTAATAAAAGGTTTATGGTTACACGTTTATGCAAGAATAAAATACAATTATATTATTATTTTGATACTTTTTACCTACATTAAAACTTTACAAATTTGTATTGTTTTCTGTTAAACATATTATATTTATGTCAATTAATCTCAAGATTTGCCGGAAAAAAATCACTGTTTGATAGAAATACAATTTAGGCAACACAATTAACCCGAAAGATATAATTGAAAAATAATTTGAAAAAACCCTTGAGAAATTGTCAATTTTCAGCTGAAAGGGAGATAACTCTTGCTCAATGCGCATGACCGTTTCCCTTTATAATAGGTTTTAGAGCAAAATGACAAAATACATCTATTTATCATAAAACAAATAATATATTTCACAATTATAATACAATGATTTTATCATCATATTTCAAGACAGTTATTAAAGTTTCTCATGTGCATGACGAGCACAACCATTGTTATAAAGCGATTTCAACACCTCATATGTACTTGAACAGACATTACAATGAAATAATTTTACTCTGATGTACGAAATTGCGGGTACCTCTTTACAAATAATGTCCCTATATAAAGCATTAAAATTCGACTCTTTTCCGTTACCGTAAATCCTTGAATAATCGCCGGGTCTAAGCCCTCTTTGAAATAAACAATCACCTACTTTGAATAATCGCCGGGTCTAAGTCCTCTTCATTCTCTTCCCACAGAGGTTAGACCCTACAGTTTTCCGGTTCTACCCTCTGTTACATTACGCTTGAAATCGGGAGCGGGAAGGGAGTGTCCTGATTGGTTGCAATTGAATCTAGTTGTGCAATCAGCGACACCGTTGTAATTGTGACATTTGCCAATGACACGTCATAATGATAAAATAAACGTAAGGCCAACGTTTTCTCGTTTTCCTGTGTTTTCCTCGAACTATGCTATTTGATTTTGTGAAAACTATTGATCATAAACATAAATATAAATAAAGAAGACCAAATCAAAGACAAATACCAAAAACAGTTCATTTGCGTTATTTACATCAGACATATTCAAATGACATATGCTAATGAGCAAGACCCTTCAGAGTAAAATGCCTCGATCTATGAAGTTACCCTGTCGACATGGCCCGATAAAGAATTGTTTTCATTGGTTAAGAACCAGGGATACGGTATGAGATGTCTCTTTCCACCGCTAGGGGACTTAGGTTCTGCTCTCAATTTCAAGCGTAATGTAACAGAGGGTAGAACCGGAAAACTGTAGGGACTAACCTCTGTGGGAAGAGAATGAGCCCTCTTTGAAATAAACAATCACCTACTTTGAATAATCGCCGGGGTAAATTTCGCAAATGTAAATAAGCTTATGGCTATCTCCTTTTCAGAATTATTTCAAGCATAGGCATATCTATGCAAAATTTAACCTCATGATATGCACTTTACAATATTCATAATTTAAAACATACTGCAATTGATGTTTTTTCTATGATTTTAAAAAAGTTCACATATATATTATGGATTCGAAAAAACAATCACCTGCCTTGAATAAATCGCCGGGTCAAATCGATGTTTGAAATAAATAATCGCCGGGCGATTATTCAAGGATTTACGGTATATTGTCTAATAAATACATTTTCAAGAGAAAGTTAGTAGACAGTAGCAATATTTTCGGATGCCGGGTTGATGCCTCCCATGTTCAATACTTCATGTCCAGGATCGTTATTTCTAGTTTCTGACGACTAGAAGTGTATTCGGGTTCGTTGGTCTGTGCTCGCTTTCTCCTGAAAGAGAAGGTAGTACACAAAAGAGAGTCAGTTAACACATTTCAAATTTGCGACTAAGGACTTTCAACAGAAATATTGTAAATTCGTAGGTCATGTGTTTCCGGTGTCATACCGATGTTAAGCGTGTTCTTTTTAGCCCATGCATCTATATAAACAATTCTTCTTTTTGAAATATGTACAAATAAGGTAAATTAAGTATTGCTTATTTCAGGATGACACTGGGATACGCGAATTGCCAACAAACGTTTCATAATGAGTATTCAAATTTGGCTGATGCATATTTGCTTATTGACGGGGAAATAAGTCACGAACTTGGTCGTTGACATTCACGATAGTTGCCAGAGCAACGTGCTGTATAAACCCCAATAATGAAACCATTCCCAAACAGTTAAATGTATGTCAAAAATAATAGGGGCAAAGCTGATAAAATGTTAGATATCATGAAATGTTTGAAATATATATAGAGAATTGTGGACGCTTTATTTGTTTTGAAAAAGAATGACTTGTATCTGATATGAAATATCTTTTCAAAATAACTTATGGTTTGAAATACAAAAAATATGAAACAAACTTCATAACACAAACAACAACGACGACGACGATGATGATGACTGCAACCACTCCACCGACCACTCCAGCTATCAGACCTGATGAATAATATGACACTAAATATTATTGAGTATTACACCGAAATAGCGCATGTGCACATGCATTATATCATTGTCAAAGCAGGGAAAACAAAAAGCTAAATTAACCGCCTTGTCCCATATATAGATACCAAGATGAATATAGATAAACAACAGTCATCAGAAGATGACATATCCCATCGGTCCCACTTAATATGTAAAACGCAACTTTGAAAGTACCACTTCAGTGGGTGGGTAATACATATTTTGAGTTTCAGGGAGGTATTGCAGGTTTTTGAAGTAACCCTTCACAAATTCACCCTTCACTTATTCCAACACTTTTCTATGGAAACGAAAAGAAAATAATTCAGAAATCTGCAAATACCAAAAGGCACCACCTCTATTAGTGGGTAATACACATGCAAAGTTTCAGAATTATATTATGAGGGGTTTTCAAGTTCTGCTCCGGAATTGAACCTATCTCTGAAAAAAGTCCAAATATAACACTTTTCTATGTAATACAAATCAAATTAAATTTTCAGAAATCTAAAAAAGGCACCACTTAAGTTAGGTGCTAAGATATGATGAGGGATTTCGAGTTATGCTACAGAAACGAAATGATTGCGGACGGTCAGACGGCGATGACTATATCCAATGGTATTACGGCCCTGGTTGGATACAAATATATCATCAAACCTCAAGGGTTTTAAAAGAAATTTTTCATGAATAACAGTTATAAATATCATGCTTTGAGAAGCGACTAAACATTACCAATTGGAGGTCCCTCGTTATGTTCTGGTTCTTCTGAAAATACAAAAAGGGCCTAAATAATGTCATGAAAATGAAACAGATGTTGACACCCTTCTGCACAATTTACGGTCATGAAATCACAGAGATAATTTGATTTAACAATTATTAACTTTATGTGGTGGGACCAAAATCACATCTATCATATTGATTTCAAGCAGTGCGTAAATCACTTGCGGAATATTTCTTTTTTATTGTTTTAACAGTTGTATATGGCTTTAATGGAAAGTGACAATTAACAATCATTTGTTAATAACCTTGAAAACGTTCGGTGCAATAATCGCCTTTCCAACCACTTTGACAGCCTTCTACACACATTCCGGACATGGCATTACCGACAGTATCAGATTTACAAATCTGTGAACTTGTTGACCCACATGATCCCCTGAACGGTGTGAATAGGGGGTTCTTCACAGCAACATGCTTGCCGTCAACGGCTCCAAGATAGCTTCTAAAACCTTCAACAATAGTCTCCCACTGGTCTTCTGTTCCAAGACAAACTAATACTTCTGGCTTGTAGTCCTTGACGATAGCTTTACGTACTTCTATGCCACATTTAGTGCTAAGTTCAACTCTGAAATTTAATTGGAGACATGTATAGGAATCAACACTGGCTAAGAAACGCGTGTTATTGCTAACTTCAGACCAACTTCAAGAGGTTCTCTCAGAAAGTTTGATTCTTCTTCAGGTTGGGGGTCGACTTTTCAATCAGCTCTTGAAACAGTTCCGATAACCTCTGCGATCTTCATTGTGTAGTTCCGACAATAACTGGTTTGTCAGGTTGTGATTGTAGAACAATATTTCGTTCACTTTCATCTTCTTCCAAAAGTAGTAGACCAGCAGGTGCTGGAAGATGTACGTTTTGCAAATTAAGGTTCCTTAAGGTCTTCAAGGTCTCTTGACTTCATCATTTTGAAGAGTTGCCGACGGAATGGATAATTTATCAATACCTTTCCTTTATATATACTATTTCTATGAAGCTTACCAGTGCGTTCCGCAAAATGACTCACAAAATGGTCACACATGCTTAAAACTGAGAACACTAGCGTAACCAATACTTGGCAGTGCAGGAACTGGCGTACCATAGCGCAAGTCCGCGGTCCCCTGCGCAAACTGTCCGCAGATATTGCGTACTGTAACGAGACAATGATGGACGATGCATGACACATGAGAGACAACTAACATGGTACAAATGCGCACCAGTGCGGACAGATTTTTCATACTACGAGCAAAGGTTGGTCAGCAACAGCACAAACTATTTGATTGACAGGTGAAATATACATGATATCCATCCGCATTGGTACGCATTAATGATTACCATTGCGGATTCAAAATATCATAGCATATCTAGTTGTCAATTAAGGTTATCTTTCACATTGGCTTCACTTCCTATCTGATACCCAATTATACTGCTGAGTGAACAGGGGTTTGAACTGGCGGGATTCGAACCCGGACCTCTTAAACCGAAGCCAAACGCGCTATAACCATATATAACCATTGTGCTGTCCCGCCCTAATTTATATAAAACAGCTGCATACCGAAAGTTTGTTGCAAATATCATGTAATTTAGCATGTCTTTGAAAAATACACTGATCACTTAAAATTAAGTGTGCATATTTCCATCGGCATATAAACTCATCGTCAAAAAGACATCTATCACCTCAGTTGATTTTATCATATGTATAATTTTCAATTGCAAATATATCTCAAGTTTTCGAAATGATAATCTAAAACTGAAAAGTACAGGTGTTTAGTCAGCAGTCAAAGAATACTTATACATGTCTTTTTAATTTAAAAAAATGAAATTTTAAATTTTAAACTTCTTTAAAAACTATTTTGTGCAGGAACAACAAAAAGACCATGTGTTAATACAATCGTTTATTACAGACATTGGCATATATACAGTATGTACTTCAGTATGGGCTTCTCTTCTGCAGGGGTATAGACCGGGGGCTGATACAGTGGGAGATTATTATGTGGTCCTACCGCTGTCCTGCGAACGAGCGGTAGGCACTGTTGAGATGGCGAGGGCTAGGATGAAGAGTGGAGGCCCTGCAGACTGGTGTGAGGTACAGGGGCAATATTGGGCTTGTTCTGCGGACAAGTGGGGAGCGATGGTAGTACAAGGGGTTTCTCGTGCGGAGAATGGGGAAGCCCTGCGGGCTAGAGAACGACTGAGCAAGTGGCAAGTGATGAAGATACCCTGTGGATATCGGGGCTCCTCCTGTGGAAGAGTGGGGAGCCCTGCGGGCTGTGTAGGGAAAATATAGCATGAATTGGGGGCCTAAAGCCGATTCAGGCCGGCAGGAAGAAATGAATTGGCTTGTAATACCAAAACGAGGTTGTTGCAACCGAGAGCCCCCAAAATATGTTATAAGGGGGTATAACATGTCATATGAAGAATGAGTATTGACATAAGGAGTACGTAAAGATACACACGTGGCAAGAGAATATGGAGGCAAAAATAAATAATGATGCGTTAGGCTTGTTAAGTAAAAGTTTAAAACGCTTTAAAGCTTAAATTACAACAGTGTGATAGTACCATGAGTTAGCCCATAAAAGAGGCTTTACAGAGTATGTGGCGCTAAGGTTCAAACATGGGATGATAAAAACACAAAATAATAGGGCAGAAATGATTAGATCATCATTCAAGCCTACAAGCTACGTGAACAAGTTGAAGATGGCAAGAATAAGCAAAGAATGAGTAGATAATGAGTGGTTTTGAGTTAGCACATATAGGCTAAGTCAATGAAGTAAAAGTGCATCGAAGCTACATACATACATAGTAATAATACATCATACATTGGTGTTCGAGCCGACGAGTAAGAATTTAGACAGGGTGCACGTAGTTCCCGAGAGTGAGCATCAGTTACTGAGTCCAAACACCAGTTAGCACAAACACAAGGCTCGCTGGGCTCGAAGCAGAGTGTCTTCTGGTGTCCTAATATACCTTTGGAAACAAACTGATTGCCAGCGGCCTAGCGTCTTAATAAGGTGATCTTCCACGTTAGCAGAAGCAGCAGTAGTGGCTGCCCCTATGCGGAAGGAGTGACCAGAGTACTGGGTGGCGTTGAATCCCGCTCGGGACAGTGTCAGACTTAGCCAAGAAAGGAACACGGCTCTGGATATTGAAAGGTTACGTGAGTCCGTGAACAAGGGATCATCAGTGGTACCAAAGTATAGTGACATAATGTTACAACACTTTGACCTGCCCTTTTTTAGAATGTACACAGTAGCCATATTGTCACAGTAAAACATAACACGCTTTATCGCCCAAAGATGACCCCACAATAGAGCTGACACTACAATAGGGTAGAGTTCCAAGAAGGCCATAGATAGAGTGCCTAGACACAGCTGAGATATCTCCTCGGGCCACTTCTCGACGAACCAGGCTCCTTGGTAGAAACCGCCGAATCCAACCGTAGCTGCTGCATCGGTGAACAGGGAGATGTCAGGTGTTGAAGTGATTGTTGCCTCATGGAAGAATGAAATGCCGTTCCACTCAGATAGGAACTTACTCCACATGGCTAGATCCTTACGACAATCCTCGGACAGGCTTACATGGTGGTGTAGTATCTTCACTGAGGAGGAGAGTTCTATCAGGTAGGACACGAAGGATCTGCCTGGTATGATGACTCTACAGGCGTAGTTTAAATGTCCGAGGAGAGATAACAACTGTCTCTTAGTACACTTCTTCTTCTGGGAAAAATCCTTCAGGAGATTAGCTATACGTTGCACCTTGTCCAATGGCAGCTTTGCGACCATGTCAACAGAGTCGAGGATGATGCCGAGATACTCAAGCTTTGTCACAGGGCCCATGGTTTTATGTTTTGCAAGCGGAATATTCAGGTCCTCGAACACTTTAAGGATGTTGTTCATAGTTTTCTTGGAATCGTGGTGTGGGGGGGTCTAAGACAAGAAAGTCGTCAAGGAGATGGAGCACGTGGGGCGTGGCGTAGTTATTAACTAGAATCCAACATATGGCTTGCGAGATGGTGTCGAAAATCTTGGGGCTCGATCTGCAACCAAAAGCTAGCCTTGTATAGAAATAATACAGTCCATCCCATTTGAAACCAAAAAAGGGCCAGAACTTGGGGTGAATGGGGATCTGCTTAAAGGCATCAGTAATATCGGCTTTACACATTAAGGTCCCTGTTCCGAGTTGTAAGATAACAGCTATGGCTTGGTCTAGAGTCACATAGGAAAGAGAGCATACCTCTTTGTCGATGAGACTGTTTATACTGGGGGTATCACTATCATCATGGGGGGCTGACAGGTCCAGAATAAGACAATTTTAGGCCCGAATATTTCCCTTCGGCCAGTCCCAGAGGACTGACGCGGTAATCCTGGTAAGGTGATGTTTTGTAGGGTCCGACCACATAACTTTTCTTGCACTCAGAGTCTACAAGGGTAGTGACGTCTACAGCGTTGTTCCTGGCACTAAGATTGTTTTTGCACTCAAATACAGACAGGGGAACAGAGAACATCGGGTCGAAACCAGTCTCCAGAAGTACTCGTGAAAGTCCTTGTCTGGATGAAAAGCCAACTCCCTTCTGAGATTTTCGATATGTATAGGTGTCAACGTAGGGAAGTCTATGGCTGTAGGTTTTAGTCAATCTCGAGGGGAGTGTGATTCGCATTTACACTGCATTTTCCCGTGCTTCCTTGAATTGCAGAGAATGCAGAATGCTGCATCCGCGGTCGTTGAAGTTGTTACAAACTTCTTGGCCATCTTGCCGCACTCTCGGTCTTCCTTTTACATCTTTGATGTTAGCTGGTCGTCTGTCGAGATGGAACTTGTCCTCCCTGCCGCTGTGCACAGGTCTTGTTTGGAGATGTCTTGAAGTATCCATGATGTTTGGACAGGCTTCGATGCTGTGGGTGATACTGTGGCAGGCGGTGCAGGTTCTCGTCCGTCGTCCTGATGAGCACATTCCATATATTCTAGTGTCCCGTAAGTCCCATCGGATGTGTATTCCCTTCTCGGCATAGGCGGCAACACGTGCGGCGAACAGTTTATGATAGTCATAATGGACTGATCCGCCATACAGTGTAGCGAGTTCGATCACTGTTTGCTGTCGTTTAACCGGGTCAAATTCGCACAGAATGTCTTTGTACATGCCGAAGGCTTGGATGAATTCTCCCAAAGTTAAAGCTCTAGTGGTCCTGGGGTCATCTTTGAGGGAGAAAACGTTTCCATCAAATTCAGACACTCTGCTATCGACACCTTCCTGATTGGGGAGGAGAAGTAGGGCCAGGTTTACGTATTTACCTTCCTGTATCTTTCTCCTGAGCGCTGGTGCCACAGTGGAAATCTGAGGGAGAGAATCCGAAGAAACTTCGTGAAGGGGGCCTGATCCATTAAGTACAGGCACAGGGGGGTAGCAACCAGAGGGTGAGTGTGACTGTGTATTCCAGTTAGTCCAGACACAATATTCCTCAGTTCAGACAATTCACGTTGGAGACTGGAGACAGAAGGTTCCTGCACAGGCACTATATCATGAGTACTGTCCCTGCTAAAAGTGGGGGAAGTGAGTGTCAGTGGAGCACTTGGTAGAAAGTTATCTGGGCTCTGTCCTGTCGTAGGTATCTCAGGTGTCACGTTAACTTGCTGTTCGTACTAGTGTGATTAGAACTGGAGCTGCCCCGTAAATTCTCTTGATACAGCTGGTGTAGGAGCTTCCTATTCCATGAGGAGGGTACATTGACCCCCTGTAGGGTAAGCCGACGTCTCAGTTCCACAGCGGTGAGATAAGGCACACGGGTTTGTTTACGACTCTGGGGGACGCCATCTTGGTTGGACAGGGCAGTCGGTGCGTTAACCCCATCAACGTAGTCAGGTTGTTCTGCTTAATCGGAGCGTCTACTGCAACGTCTGGTACTTCGAGTGGCCATGTCAGCATGTAAACAAAGCTTTGGAAACCATCATTGAAGATGACAGAGAAGGATGGCCCAGATGTTCGTAGATTATGTCTGGTGACGATAATAACAATTTGGTCAGCAGAGCAAGGGTGATGAAAACTGAAACAAGGCTGACTGCTCTTTACCATAAATAGAAGAGATAAGTGACGTCATGTCCTTACATTGCATGATGGGGAAATAGACTGTATAAATAAAGATATAATAGAAAAGTGGATTAAAAAAAAGTATTAACTTAATTTAGGTAACAGGGATATAGCAGTTACTATGCTATGAATTATAAAACCTTAAAACTGCAGTAGTAAATAGACGAAGAGTTTAGTTTGAGAGTACCGGAAGTGGATATAAAAATATCGCATGGTGTTTACTTAGCTGAGAAATGGATACGATTGTATGATAGAGTTATGTTAAAGTGGTGTAAATAAAATAAAAGACATTTGACGGTAACGTAGCATGATAACATTGAGTATGGATAAAAAAGGTATAAATATAAAAAATACAGACAGAAGTTAACCCTGCACAAACAAAAATAACAAATTTACATTTTTGATGATACAAATTGTTCATTGACATATAAGACATATTCTATGTGAAAATTGATAAATGTACCCGATTCTGCACACACTCACAACATTTTAAAAATGGTAGGGATCATGTTGGTGGAAATTTTATTTCTTACCCCTGTCTTCAGTAACAAAGACGTTTTAACTAAAATGTAACCACAGTCACCAATTAATTCATCCAAACTACTGCAGTTAAGTATTATTGTATCCTATCACAGTCAAATGCATCTGATTTCTTTTAAATATTGCATTAATCAAAACCAACTGAGGTGATAACTTTCTTTTGCTGGATAGTTTAGGAACTTCGTTGAGTGTACAATAACATAATCTGATTTACATTTTTTTGCACAAAGATACACCTGTAGGTGAACAAACTTTCGATATGCAGCTGTATATGCCATACCATTCAACAAACACTATCATCGGTAAATGAAGTTGCTCTTATTCGTAACCAAAATAATGTTAATAATATGGTTCAAAACACTGAAAACCATAACCGAAAACACATTTACAAGGGTTAGGGTTTTACCCTTTTCTGTGAATGACAGCCAATGGTAAGATCTTAAAGGGGCAGTAGCACGTTTTTTTGCTGAAATAAGTCGATGAAATGTATTTGAAAAATAATGTCACCAAAAGTAAAACACCCTTCTCTCTTCGGAAAATTAAGTTACACCATGTGTGTACATGGTTTATGTAAATCCATGGAAATCGTTTTTTGTCATTCGAAATAATAAATTGTGTTCACAATAAAATGGCCGCCATGCAATTTTTGCTTGATACGCAACACTTTTATTACCACTACGGATAATTGGTTTGTGTAATAAGATGTTTTTCCCTCTAAAGTAAACATAAATGACATAAATTATCATTATAAATGGGAAATTTGAAAAAATAAAATTTCCAAAAAAAACGTGCTACTGCCGCCTTAACGTATACTCATGGTAAAATGGTTGACACCCCTAATAGTTATAGGAATAAAATGTTATATAAAAAAAGTAAACGTGTCAGTTTCGATTATTTTTTAGGAAAACATGTAACTACATGATGCTTTTTTGTGAATAGTGTCCTTGAGCATTTGTTATTTATCCACCAACTTCCCAATGCAAGGCATAACTCTTGCCAGTCTCCATTACTGGCTGATTTAGGCCTTGCAGTATTTCCTTAAGAAATCTGTGTTTAGAAATCCAGGCCCGCTATGCATTTCTAGTGCAGCGAGTCACTATTTTGACACAACAAAGCATGGGAAATACTGCAAGAGTTAAATCAGCCAGTAATGCAGACTGGCAAGATATATGCCTTGCTTTTGGAAGTTGTTTCTCCACTTGTACTTTAAAATACGTTAGGAAAGTGAAATAACAGAAAACTTTAATTTCGTCAAAAGAGTTCATTTCTTGTGTCTTGACATCTTGGCATTGGTACATTGTTACAGTGTTGATTATGTCCGTTATAATAAATAAATGAAACATGCATTTGAAAAAACTATTCTACTGAATCCAAATATACCCAAAATCAGACAAAAACAGATAATGTATTTTAGCAAATTAAATGCAGGGACCATTAATATTGTTCGATCTTATGATATATTCAAAAGTAAATGGCACAAACACATGATGTAAACTATAAGATATTTGCCAAATATTGCCATTTTTTTTACTAAATTTCATTTTTTTTGTTAGTTCCCTTTCTTTGGTATTTTAAAGAACAAGTGGGGAAATAGCAAATGCTCAAGGACACCATTCACAAAAAGACATCCAGTAGTTACATGTTATATCAAAAAAATAATCGAAACTGATACGTATACGTTACTATGTTTATATGACATTTCATTCCTTTAACTATTAGGGGGTGTCAATCATTTTTCCAATGAGTATTAGGTATTTTCCTATTTCAAAGAGACTGGAGCTAATCTTAAGGCAAGATCGAACTTTGTATACACACCTTTGACAGATGACTAAAACGAAATATAAAGAGATTAATATGTTTATTAGATAATGATACATTGATGCGTCAACAAATTTAGGTCCAAGAAGTTTCTTTATGTTGACAACATCTTTTACTAATTAATTTTCTACAGTTTATGGAGTGTTAAGTGAAAAGCCAAAAATTCTGGCCAAAACCCTTTTTAAAAACCGACTTCAACACCTCATGTGCACATACATAAAAATGAAGGAATTATACTCTGATGTATGAAATTGTTGGTACCTCTTTACACATCATGGCCTTATATAAGCCATTCAAATTCGACGGCCTCGGCAGCAGAATTCTCATTTATTACACTGGTAACGTTTCTTGGAGGTACCATAAATCCTTGAATAATAACCACCTTAAATAATCGCCGAGTCAAATCGATGTTTGAAATTTATAATCGCGGGGCAATTATTCAAGGATTTATGGTATATTGTCTCATAAATACATTTTCAAGAGAAAGTTAGAAGACAGTAGCAATATCTCCGTATGCTGGATTGACGACTCCCATGTTCAGTGTTTTATATCCAGGAGGTTCTGGCGACAAACCAGAAGTGCATTCGGGTTCCTTAGTCTTTCTCCTGAAAGAAAAGTTAGCTATTGTACACTATAGAGAGTCAGTTAACACATTTTAAACTGCGCCTATGTCCTTTCAACAGAAACACTGTGAATTCGTGGGTCACGTCTTTTCGGTGCCATATTGATGTTTAGCGTGTTTTTTTACCCCATGCAAATATCTTCTATTTAAAATATGTGTACAAAAGGTAACTGCAGCATTGCTTATTTCAGGGTAAAACGAATTCCCAACAATCTGTAATTACATAATGAGTATTTGACAGGGACATAAAAAAAAGATATTCGTCATTGACATTCATGATAATTGTGACAACTGCGAGACAGCAATCTGGTGTATAAACCCCAATAATAAAACCATTCCCAAATATTTACGTTTTCCAAAAGATAAGGATCAAAGCTGATAAATTGAGTGATGTGGAAAATGTCAAATCGTACTGTCACAGCTAGATAAAACTACTAGATATCATGAAATGTTTGAAATAGGAACATATAAATAAATAGAGTACATGTATTTTTGAAGCTTTATTTGTTTTGAAAAAGAATGACTTGTATCTGATATGAACTATCTTTTCAAAATAACTTTTGGTTTGAAATACATTAAATATGAAACAAACTTCATGACTCACTTGATTACACAAACAACAACGACGACGACGATGATGATGACTGCAACCACTCCGACGACCACTCCAGCTATCAGACCTGATGAATAATATGACACTAAATATTATTGAGTATTGCACCGAATTAGCGCATATGCATATGAATTATATCATTGTCAAAGCAGGGAAAACAAGAAGCTAATTTTACCACCTTGTCCCATATATAGATACCAAGATGAATATATATAAACAACAATCATCAGAAGATGATATATCCCATCGGACCCACAAAATTTGTAAAACACAACTTTGAAAGTAATACATATTTTGAGTTTCAGGGAGGTATTTAAGGTTTTTGAAGTTCCACTCCACAAACGAACTTATTCCAAAACTTTTCTATGGAAACGAAAAAGAAAATAAATCAGAAATCTGCAAATACCAAAAGGCATCCCCACTATTAGTGGGTAATACACATGCAAAGTTTCAGAATGATATGATGAGGGGTTTTCGAGTTCTTATAAATACAAAACAAATTAAATTTTCAGAAATCTAAATAAGCCACCACTTAAGTTTTGAGTTCTGAACCATAAAGAAAATGATTACGGACAGACAGAGCGACGGACAGGGCGACGACTATATCCAAGGGTATTACGTATCTGGTGGGATAAAAAGATACCATCAAACCTCAAGGGTTTTAAAATAAATTTGTCATGAATAACAGTTATAAATATCATGCTTTGAGAAGTGATGAAACATTACCAATTGGAGGCCCCTCGTCCTGTTCTGGTTCTCCTGAAAATACAAAAAGGCCCGAAATAATGTCATAAAAATGAAACAGATTTTGACACCTTTCTCCAGAAATTCCGTTAATGAAATCACAGAGATGAGAACTAAAATCACTTCTAACATGTTGAATTTAAGCAGTGCGTAAATCACTTGAGGGATATTTCTTATTTATTGTTTTTACAGAAGTATATGACTTTAATGGAAAGCGACCATTAACAATCATGTTTTAATAACCTTGAAAACGTTCGGTGCAATAATCGCCTTTCCAACCACTTTGACAGCCATCTACACACAATTTAACCTACATTTTCATATATTCGCTCCCAAAAAGCACAAGCATGTAACTGATGTTTATCCAAAGGTTGATATAAAAAAACTGGGGGAGGATCTGATTCCTGAACACTGAGACTGTCAGTCTGAAATAGCAAAACTAAGTGCTCTAAGTCAAGGGCCATAAATCTGGAAATATTCATCGACTTCACCGTACATGCCTTCGCTATTGTATATCAAAAGCATGTTGAAGTTTCAGAAAGAATGATAAACATTCGATGGAGTTGATTTCAGAACACAGGTACCTTATTCGTGACAGAAGAACAGAGACGACCACGACATGAAGCACTTCGGCTTTCCCCATACCCGCCCATGCCAAAAATTTTGAATGCCCTCCCCCCCCACTGGTTTATCGTGGTACTCGTACGTACTTTCAGTGGTGCATTTCTCTGTTGTGTAGCCAGGTTGACAACCTATGAAGCACACACCAGTGGTTTTCTCACATAGCCTTCCGTCCAGGCAGGCTCCACAAGTGGTACAGTCTCTTCCGTATTGTCCAAATTTGCATGGAACTGAAACCAATTAATTGGTAATAATACAAGTATAAACGAACTAGCCATTTGTCTAGGCATATTGATGTCTCAACAGTTCTTATAAGTTGAATATATAATACGTTATTTTTGACACACGTGTTAATATGTAAGTCCTGAAATGAATAATAACATTTATTTGCTAATTTTGTTAATTTTAAGTTATTCAATACAACAACATTGTGTCATTACAGATATTTTGTGATAAATTCACACAATTCTGATAACTTTCAACTTGACGTTGTCGACATCTACCGTTGGAAAATATTTGATATAAGTAATTTTTCATGATATGAATATTTGAAAATAAATTGTAGTTTATCATGTCTTGTCAAATGAATAAGTCGGTTTCAGATTTTTATTTTAGTGAAGAATATACCTTTCACTTCAAAGTTCGGAGAAAATGCATGCAACCCTGATGGTCGTTTTAAATAAATCGATGATAGACGAGTGGATTCCTTTTTCTGATCCAGCGACAAAGCAACCATATAACTGCAAGGTAACAATAAAACACATGGGGAAGAAATTTGATGTTTGAATGTCACAAATTTCTAGTTTAACAATGGTAGAGAAACATGTGAATATAATGAACTAATACGCACCTTTAGAAATACAGTCAGATAGATAGTGCACAAACGTAAATTTATATATTTGGAATGTGTTTACGGTGGCCAAATGTGTAAGCTGTTGATAAAGTCATGGTTGGCGTAATCAAGGTTAAGATAGGACTGCGCCTTGCATGACTCAAAATATTCTCACATATTATTATTATTATTAACCCCCGCAACCCCCTCTGGATTCGCCAATGGATACATAACGCTCTAGATTAATAGATTGATAACAGTTCATCTTGCATGCCATATTTGTGCTGAAAGTTATTCCACAGGTAATTAAGCTCTCATGATCAACCACGGACAGTTTGATTTTGAATTACACCCAACCACATGTATTTCTACTTTTTTAAACTAAACAATCTACATATTGTTTTCAATTACACCCACTCAGTTTGGTTAATATTTGACATGACGTATGAATAACAAAATATTCAAGGAAACGACGAACCTGTCGTGAAAATAGGTGTAGTACATATATCCATTGAATAAGGTCATGTGACTTGGACTCTTGTCACTAACACTCCTTATGTTCCTCCGATCTCGTCCATCCACACTGACAGACTCAATATCTCCACCGCCCTCAGTCCAGTACAGTCGTCCAGCTAGAGTTAATTTTTAAAAAACCCAGATCAAACGCTTTAATCATTCCTTTATCATTTGAATTAAGCCACTCTCTCCTATTTTAGTATCTTTACAACACATTTAAAATAAGAAAGCCAGTGACTCTGTAGCTCATCAAGCTTTAGATATCATAGGGTTAACAGATCTACAATTTATACATCAGGGTGACTGCTTCCAGCCTTTTGAAACGAAAACGAAAGTACGTTTCAAGGGTGTAGCCAAAGAATCTGCACACACTTTGTGAACCAAATTTCAGGTTTTAGGCGTTTAGGAGAGGACCAAATAGGGTCACGACCCATTATCAATGAGTTATAACATTTCAGCGCTCTTGAGCCAGTGGTTCATGAGAAGAAAATGAGGTCATGACCTAGGTGGCCCTTATTAGGGATCAAAGACTCCCTAAAATTACAGTTTGTTATGCCAATTGGTCAAGGGGTATGTACACATTTTTTTCAGTTTTCTAGAGACAGTGTTTTTTAAGGGGAAGATAACAAGAGGTACTTAGGTCATGACCCATGTGGCCCTTATTATAGATAAGTTCACTAAATTTCAAATATATAACCCCCATAAGCTAATGAGACTGTACACAGCATTTCAGCTTTCTAGAGCAGTAGATAGTGAGACAAAATGAAAATATATACATTCTTCCAGCTTCAAATCTACAATTTATATTACTCATTCGCCAATGAGTCTGTACACCACATTTTAGCTTTCTAGATCAACTTGTTTTTGTAAAGGTGCTTCCTTAGAAGAAGTCGACAGAGCTAAAACTTTTCCGACTCCAGACTATCGGACGGATACCAGACGCCGGACGATAGACGCCATGGCATGCTGTAAGCTCATCGGGCCTTTTGGGAGGAATGAGCTAAAACTAATTGTTTTGGTAAAGGCAAATGTTTTAAATTACGTTTAAGTCTTTTTTATTGGTTCTGACTGTTACATGTATGTATTTCAATATAATAATAAAATGACGAAGGTAAAGTAGTTGCTGATATATGAAATGAAGAGGTAAAGAGAAGATCGTAGATTGAACGTTGCTTATTTCGATCTGAAATGTCTGTATGTGTATTTGTTAGTTTACCCTCTTCGTCGATAGTTATCTCAAGCGGATTGGTAAGGCCAGAATAGATGAGAGTTGTTCTCTGTCCACCATCATAACCACTCGTCTCTAACTTCGGGGTATTACCGAAGTCAACCCAATAAAGCTTTCTGAAAAAAATGTATAATAAAGACATGATCATCAACATTCCCCGCCATATTGTTCAATAAAATAATACAAACTAACTACAAGTGTGCGATCTATGTTGGTCAGAAGTAAATTATTAAGAAAATCGTCGCCAGTCATTACAAAAAAGTCATGACACAATAATGTACTATTACTTGTTTTTTGTATCAGCAACAATTCCTCTAGGTCGGTCCAGCCCAGTGTTGACAATGACTCTATGATTGAAGTTGTCCATCTCCACTCTCCCTATGAGGTTGTTGCCGTTGTCTGTGTAGAACACTTGACGAGTGTCGGGGTCCAGTGTTAAACCTTCAGGCCTAGAGTCTGGCAACAATTGACATTGTCATAAATTAAAAGCTTTCAGCATTTGATATTGTATTTATTGTTTGTATAGATCACAGAATATGTATTTTGTTGACGATAATCTATGAATTGTACAAATATTTTTAAAAAACTTGCATGAGACTGCATTAAGCTGAATTACAACATAATGAGGACAAAATGAGGAAATAATCACTTGAATTCAAACTCGCCACTTCCACATCGTTTCTACCATTGATGTCAACTCTTCTGATTTGCTTGGTGCTTAAATCAGTGAAGTAGATCAACCCGTCTGTGTGATCGTAGTCCAATGCTCTTGGTTTTATTACGTCGACAGGAATACGGGAGATGTTCATGTGATGAATGTTGAGTCTGTAGATGTCTCCTCTCTGGTCATCAAGTCCATAGTCAGCGATGAGAATTATCAATTGTGGGTCCTCTGCTGGTAACGAATTATTGAAATGAGTGCAAATAAAGAATGAACTTGGAAATACATTTCTCGGGTAATTGTATGGTATGATATAGATAATTGGTAATGTTACGACATCCGGACTCTACCAGACGGCGTAAAGAAAGACAATCTTGGTTGGTAACAATATTTGTTTCTACCTCATGGATACATATATGAAAGTATTGGAGCTGTGGTAATATTGGCCAAAAACATCTGAGATTGTTGCTACAAGTTTCTTAGTGTTAAATGTCAAGTCCAGGTAAAACGTTGGTTTCTGGATAGATTTAAGTCTTCTTTGTTCTTCATTATTGAGTCATAATCATGCTAAATATATTTGCTACGACAACTAAAACTTCATATATTTCTGAAACAATGTCATGATATGATGGATTTGTATGACAAAAATGGTTCACAAAATGATTGTTACATATAGAACATGACGATGTTGAGTACAATCAAAATGTTTTTTAACAATTAGAATATAAGAATCACAAACAGTAAGGATGATATATATATTAAATCCTTGGTAGAATCGTCATCAGTATCAAATGAATGTATATGTATATTTAAGACAATGGAATTTGAAATATCAAAACTTAACGTCAATCAGTTTAATGTAGCACCATATACTTATCGCTGTTTGACTTAAACCTAATTGATCAAACAGACAGATACACGCAGTCAGTTATAGCAAAACGACAGAATCAGTCATTATTGTTATATTAATTATATATATCACCTGGAGAACTGCTTTTCTAATATATTTATTAACCCATAACATATAATTACCGAGATCTTAATTTGTTTATTTTTATTGTAAGCCCATACGAAACTGAATAATTACAGAATCGTGCACTCAAAATTCATTATGCAATGTTCTTAAGGAATGATACCATTAAGATAATGTGTATAGTGATTTAAAACGAATGTAGTTCTGAATACAGATTTATTGACTAAAGCTTCCAAATATGCAGGTTGGCCACTTAAAGACAACATATGTTTTAAAGGGGCAGCAGCACGTTTTTCGAAAATTTTATTTTTTAAATTTCCCATTTATTATGATAGTTAATGTCAGTTATATTTACTTTGGAGGCTTAATCATCTTATTACATAAACCAATTATCCGTAGTGGTAATAACTGTGCTGCGTATAAAGCACAAATTGCATGGCGGTCATTTTATTGTGAACACAATTTATTACTTTCGAATGACAAAAACTATTATGACCTTACGGAACCATGTAAACTCATTTTTAACTTGATTTTCTGAAGAGAGAAGGGTGTTTTACTATTGGTGACATTTATTTCTAAATACATTTCATTGACTTATTTCAGCCAAAGAACGTGCTACTGCCCCTTTAATATTGGGATGCACATTTACCCAATAGCAATGGAGCAGTTGCTGACTCACCAAGGCAAGAGTCTGAAGATGTTCCTAAATAATAATACTTAAAAGGGGAGTAACAGATTGATTCGCTCAAATAAGTCAATGAAAAGTATTCGAAAAATAATGTCACCAAAAGTAAAACACCCTCCTCTTTTCGGAAAATCAAAAAAAAAATAAGTGTACATGGTTAGGTAAAGCCATTGGAATCGTTTTTGTAATTCCAAATACTAAAATGTGTTCACAATAAAACGCCGCCATGCAATTTTTCCTTTATAAGCAACAGCGTTATAATCATTATTATCACTACGGATAATGGGTTTGTGTAATCAGATGTTTTACCCTCTAAAGTAAATTTAAATGACACAAACTATCATTATAAATGGAAAATTAAAAATAATTAATTTTGCAAAAAAAACGTGCTACAGCCCCTTTAAGCCATACAGAAATACTCTACCTAACAGCATACGTAGTTATGTCTTCCTAATACACCTCAGCAGGATTGAAGATGTATTTAATTGATGAAATAATAGAAATTAAGAAGCTCAGTAGTCTAGTAATGGCTACTCCAACTCACTTCGTCACCTTTGACCAATTCTCGAATGTTCAATAATTACACCCCCCCCCCCCCCCCCCCCCCCTCCCTTTTTGTGACACCTTACATTAAACAATGCATCAAGGTTGGGCTTCGCTTTATTTTGATCCTATACATAACAATCTTATTACAGTTAAGCCGCTCGTATCCACGTTTTTGATAAGAGTACTGGGCCCATATTTTTTAAGCTGTCTTAGCTCTTAGAAAGTCGTAAGTAAATTTTAATGTATGGCACTTACGACTATCTTAGCCCTATCTGGTTTTTCTCCTTAGGTGTTATGTTTCAACCATCCAATTATTAAATAGGCTAGGAAGTAATCGGATTAGTATTAGGCGAGGTTGAGAGTGTTAAAAAGTAAGGAAGTTGACATATCTTAGTCAATGTCACTCGACCTAACCTCCACTGAGCAGAGGCGAATCACTCACGTGATATTATGAAAGTAAATGACTCATGATGACTCTTTATTATGAGTTGTATCAAAGAAATTCTGAACCAAGTTATGAATATGTGTCATCTAAGCATGTGTGTTCATTTCAATCATTATAAAACGAGTACAACAAGTATAACTGCACAATGCATGCCGTAGCCATGTCATTGCTCAATGATGTTTATAGTTACGGCGTCCCGACGGTTTTCTTTTGTTAACGTCAAAGGAAGACAGTTATATTGAATAAACTTCAGTACTATTTACTTTCATTATAAACTGGTTAGGTAACTTCGTATTGCATAATTGCACCTTATTACTTGTTCACACCTGAAGTTAGATACAGTCATGGTATCATGGCATCTATTTCCGGCTTTAAGGACTAAAACGGCATTGTAAAACAGCAAAATATGACCCCCCCCCCCCCCCCCCCCCCCGGTTACAAAGTCACGATCCTGCCTCCCCCCCCCCCCCCCCCCCCCCCCCCCCCCTCCCCCGATCTTGTCCAACCCCCCCCCCCCCCCCCTGACAGATTTCAAAATCTTACCCCCCCCCCCAACTTTTGAACCGTTCCTACGCGTATAGTACCATATTATATGTAGGCCATGTGTAAAACTCTCTCTATGATTAGATCCTGCGGCAGTGTAACCTTGGCATCTCCTCAATATGCTAATCTGTAGAACCTACTTTGTCGTGATGTCTTTCCTCGACTATGAATTTTGATTCGCGCAAATCTTTTCGTGCTTGTCACGTTTTCTGTCACAAATGTGCTTAATTGGCCTATGCATTCAAGGGATTGGAGGGGAGGGGTAGGGTATCCTGTATGGTACCTTGTATGTAAGTTAAGTGATGATCAGCAATCAAAAACAATTACTACAGGTCAAGGAGATCCTGGCAAGCTCTCGCTGTATGTAGAGTTATGGAAGAACTTTAATACTCTTCGCAATTAATAATAATAATAATTCATTTATAGAGCGCCTAATATCCACCGTCAAGATGCTCAGTGGCGCTATAAATTCACATTATTACCCTGGTATAAGGACCAATGTCGTTCCTTTTTTCATTCTCAACTCCCCTTGGAGTATGCAACCTTGGCTGCCAATTTAGGCGCTCGGAGGTTTTCAGTCACGTTGCCTTCACGTCGTTTGAATAGCCAGGATAAAACCATTGGAAACATACTCTAATCTGATGATCTATTCTGTTTTGTCGAAAGAAATTCATTGTGAACCAAACTGAACAATATTTAAGACAAAGCTTTTAAGACAAAGCTTTAGCGTAATAAATAAACAATACCTCCAAAGCATACAAAATGCAAATACATGTCAAAATAATGCATACGGATAACCTGTATTGACAGGGAGGATTTGTGGAAAACCAGTTCATTCGTATGAATATAGATAGGAAATATGGATATATTACCCATACGGGTGAGAAGACACAGGTGATTATTTTTGTGATATTTGCACATGTGCTTTCAATTGATTCTCAACGTTTATTGGTCGGTTACCCGGAGAAAGAATGACTATGACGTCATAAAACAATGATCTGACGCGACGAATTATCTTATGACGTCACAATGTTACTGTGGCGACGGGTCCTTCACAGCTGCCGCCCAAGAGTAATTTGGTCAATTTAGTTGCATAATGGGTAATATATAGAATAAACAACCCGGTACGAGTGATTACGGGAAATATCCACTCGTCTAAATACTGTTCAGAGCCACTCGCTAAAGCTCGTGGCTGAACATTATTTAGACTCATGGATATTTCCCGTAATCACTCGTACCTCGTTGGTATTCTCTAAATAATTGGAACAAATTATCAAATTATCAAAGCATATCTTTCCAAAGATTTTGATATTCTTACCTGCTAATATAACTCCCACCCGTAGCAGTAGGAGGAATAACGTTTCAGAACGGAAAACCATTTCGCTATTTTCCTGCACTGTTATTTTCCAGAGGCAGTTGGTGAACCTTTGCTCAACGATTTCAATCTTACAATATCCGGGTAACTAACTTGTTGAGCGTCATTCTCTGATTCTTATGAAAACCCTTACAATAATACGAATGAGAGACGAACTGGATCATAGCGAACCAGGATGTAAGCTGTATAGCTAGTGAGTTGAAGCATTGTGCAAGTTTCAATGTGACTTGAGATATTGAAATTACATATTTGAAACCTCTTGTGACAGTTACTGAACTTAACCAACAAACATACAAGATATTTAAATCAACCAGGGATAGATACTATTGGAAATTGTATCTGTTAACTGCTCATGTTACTGAAAATATACAGCCCTGTAAACATCGTCCTTTGGTATTCTCTTGAGATAGGAGGTTCATAAAATAATGTTTAGCTTGTGTTAAGACGTATTTTAGGTCAAGTAGATAAATTCCAAGAAGGTAAGTTATGTCGACAACAATTTCTATTAATTACATTTCCATATTTCATAAAATTTTAACTTAAATGCCGGCAAGAGAGATGAGATGTTCTAATTCTACATTGATATACTGCTGTGTTTATCTTTTAGATCTCTTGGGCAATCTACATCTAAATTTCGTTAGAACCCTTCTTAAATTTGATGGTTGAATTGAACTTAAATATTTCACAGGTTGAAGGAGAATTTAAAAGTACAATACATAGTTAAATTGGACGAAACAGTATTATAATTAAACCATTTTTGGGTAAAAACATCCTTTAATCGCAATTCAAATGTATTTATGAATATTTTATAATGCCCTATAACTTGCATTAGCCAGATACTACTAAAAGTATATATCTAACTAAAGACACCCAATTATTACATCCTAATTCATCATATCTAAAACAAAACAGTAAATAACAATGTCTTGGGTGTTTTGCATTCTTAGTAGTCTAATCCAAAAGTTTATAACCTTCAAGTTCATATATTCTATATGTTATTCTCAACAAATATTGACATTATTTTGTGTGTACAACTTCAATAGATTTTCCTATTTCTGTACACCATATTTCACCACCATATAACTGTATAGGTAAATTTTACAATCAAATATTTTCATATAAACATCAACATTCAAATTGTGAAATTTGTACACCAACTTTCCACTGGGACAGATGTCTTGGCTGCTTGTTTAGCCAATGTTGTACATGTTTGTGAAAAGTTATTTCTACATGAAAATACAATACCAAGATATTTGTAAACATTTAAAAAAAAATGTTTTTACTTTTATCAATATTTACAGTTTTATCCCAATTTACAATCAACTCTAGACATACTTGTTTTATTTGTAAATCAACAACTGAATCAGAAAATATAGATACATCGTCTGCAAATAGCAGCACGATTATATCATCAATATCACAACCAATAAATAGGCCATTTAAATCATCATTTTTCATTTCATTCACTTATTCATCAGTAAAGGAAACAGTAAATGAGACAGCACACACCCTTGTCTAACTCCATATTTATTAAATAAAGCTGTATATTGATTTGAACTAAGTTTAACTGAAGAATTGACATTTGTACACATACATTAAGAAGTTCACTTCAGGGATACAGTTTTGAAGTTTTGGACACATTGTGAATCTTTTATTGAGTATTGATGTAAACACTTTACCCATTACATTCCAGTGAGTGATTTCCCTATAAGTACTCCAGTTATGTTTCCCTTCCAAAGAGCAATCAAGGATGTTAATGGAAAGAGTTAATAGAAAATTATTTTTGGAAAATAAACTTAATAACGTCAATCGCTAGAGAAATATTTTATCTACAACATGACATAAATAAGTATGTAAATAATAAATAATCACGACAATGTAATGAAATTTGGTTTTAAAGAGATGTCCCCCTTCGATTAACGCGATTCAAGGGTAGCTGACGTCATATTAACATAATTCCCTTTATTGCATAAAATGTACTACAGAGCAGCATCCGTTTCCGAAGGTTCGTCTATAGCACATGTTGCCATCACAACCCACTTGCTGCACGATCTTCTATTGCAAGTTACCCTTATCACACATTACTGAATGTGACGATTGCTTTGTTAAAAATGTTTCTAATGTTCTGAGAATATGCAAATTATTGCCTGTTTAATGTACTTTTTATTGAGATAAGTCTACTAAATTAAATTCTCATTGGTTATATTTTTCAAGCAAAATACTTTGTTGGGTAAACCATCCCCAGCCATTTTAAAAAAAAAACAATAAAATCTGACAAATTGTGCTCGGTATGTGTTGATCTCTGTAAATTATCAAAGAAAATATCACCATTCTTCACAAAACAAATCATGGCACAATACATGTAAGGCAATATTACCAATACATTTCAATACCGATTTTTACATATCGCAATATATTGCTGCCAAAAAATTGTTAAGTGAAATTTATTCATATTCATGTTTTTAGGAAAAGCTACCAGCCTAACTTGTTACACAATTCTTTAGGGGTGCAAGAATATGTGTTAAACTGTATCACAGATCAAGATTTTTACAGAATTTACAAAATGCGTTCGGATACTATTGCGTATTTCTTTTGTTCACAATTGAGCTGAAATCTGACACTTAGTAGGACTGGCAACTTTTAAAGAGAGCTGGTTAGTTTTCAAAGTTACCTGCCCTATAGTGTCTGGTCAACTTGCCGGTCAGCTTCCTACACTGCTAAATATATGTTGATCAATATTGTGCCATCAACTTTACCCAGTCAACGAAAATAAACAACTTGACAGTAATCGCAAACAATAAATCTCATCAAAGTTTTATTTAACCTTAGATGTTTTGTTTCAAAAGCAGACATGAGTTTCACAAAGACCAGATGTCGTGATTCCAGGTACAATGAACAGGTGCAGCATCAGCCCGACCATAAGTCTATTAGATTTATATTTTACCCGGAAGCAGAAGACCGAGGAGAAGTGTTTTCTACACTTTATTAACCGTCTAATGTCAAAACGTAATTTCAAACGTTTGATTCCCTAATATGAAGAGTATGTCTCCCTTACTAGCGTAATTATGAGGCAGAAAAGATATGACAATAATGTCAATAAACAGTAATTCAAACCTGCTTCTTCAGCTCAGCTCAATAGCCTTGAGATAGAGCATCTGGTTTAAAGAGCGAAGCCCCGGGGTTCAAGTTCGAATCCCACCATCTCCTCTCTGAACAAATACCTTTTTATACTTTTTATTTATTGAGTATTGTGAGTTGAGTTGTGATAATTAAATGTTAGTTCTAGTTCTAAGGTTTAACGTTCAATAGTGATTTTAGACATTTGAATTTATTCTGATAGTTTTGACTCTACTTTAGTTCATTGAAAAATATACATTTGTAAACAGATGAATTGTTGTATTTAAGGATTGGTTTTTTACCCAAGCTGGGGGCAAAAGAAACGTCACCACACAAAATACAAGATAGTTTAATCCAAGAGCGCTATTCAAGATTGAAACAAGGTTTCATCATGTCTTCAGAAGCCAACTAAACTAAATTTGAAATTTCAAAACACTATCTGATTATATTTCTGAGTAGCACATATTATAAGAAATCGTCGTTTTCAAATCTCCTTGACTGGATGAGACAGGAGAGACAAAAGGGTTTTTTGGTTTGTTTTATGACGTCCTACATTAATGATCGGTCAACACGTGGTGGTGTAGTGGTTAGCGTGCTTGCCTCTCACCCCAAAGGTCCCGGTGGAGACACCAAACATTTGTTACCTGGGTCAAGTCAAGTCAAAAGTGTTTATGTAATACAGATTTTATAGAAATACAAACGATAGAGAACACCACTTGAACAACATGACAAGCAATTCTAAAATAGTTATTTTTGCTTCAGGACGAGTTTCCATCATTTAATAGTTCAGTTCTTAGTTTCATACTATGTTTAATAAACAGTGACAACTTAAAAATTATATTGTCATTTTGAGAAGACATTAATGATATAAAAGCGAGAGCAGGTGGTTTTGACAAATACAAATCAGGAATGTATTTTCTTCTATAAATGGAGTAAAATGGACAAATAAGCATGAATGAGTTTCGTTTTCAACTACTGATTTACATAATGGAAACATTCTTCTACTCCTTTCGATGTACATTTTCTCATTAAATCTAATAAACCAAGTCTAAATTTGATGAAACTGTTTCTTAAATCATTAGAGAATATAAAATAGATAAATATTTTTCTGGTTGAAGTTAACTTTTAAATGTCCTGTAACTATCATACCTTGAGCTATCATAGAGAATGGAATGCCAGTCTTGATAAAACATGTTAATAGCTTGGTTTTTAAAGTTATATAAAAATAGATTAATATTTCCAATTGTTTGGTTCATCCAAACAAAGCCATAACCGTGAGAGAACAAAAGGTTTCTTACATGGGATGCCCAAGTGGTTTTACCAATATCATCTAAGTGCAAAATCATGTTTTAAGCTAGCTTTGGAATTCTATGTTCATGCATGCACATGTACCAATAATTTTTATCCAATATTTTAGGCATTTTACCTGAGAATTTATATATAACGGGTGTCTTCCACATTCGCCGTAAACCATGCAGTTTGGTGTTGATAATCCAAAGGATAAATATCTTGTACATGCCAATAAGTGAAGTTTTTCTAGGCAGTCAAATTTTTGGAATCCCCAAATATCAGATCCATATAACATTATCGGTTGTATTAGGGAATCGAATAGTTTAAATAATTCGTTAGGGGAAGACATTCCGATTTTAAATGAAACAGACATGACGTTGACTAAATCTTGATACTAAATTTTCAACGCTTTTTTAAAAGTTCATAGTGTGGGTAAACAAAATACCAAGATATTTATATTGTCTATTAATCTTAAGTTGTAAACCATTAAGTACCCATTGTTCATTTGATGCTAACGGCCCACCCCTTCTGAAAATTACAATGTTTGTTTTGTCATAGTTAACCGATAACTTCCATTCTTTTGTGTAACGTTCCAATATATTAAGTTGATTTTGTAATCCTACAACAGTGTCTGACACTAAAATCACATCATCAGCAAAAAGTAGCATTAATATTTCAAATATATCTGGGAACATTTGAATACCATGCTTTCCATTATTAACGATCTCATAATACAATTCATTGATGAAAAATGAAAACAACATTGGGCTTAAAATACACCCTTGTCTTAATCCAACCGGGCAATCAAAATAGTCCGTACAATCACCACCAGAACGCACACAAGATTTTATGTTAGCATTCATGGACTTTAAAACAGAAAACATTGTCCCTCGAAATCCGGCCCTTAATAAACAATACCATAGTTTAGAACGATCTACAGAATCGAATGCTTTTTTAAAATCGACAAATGCAACGTACAATTTCTGGATAATTGCATGTAATGAAAATATATGGTCTCATCCTGTGTTGTGTCCTTGGGCAAGGCCCTTCAGCCACATTGCACTCAGTCCACCCAGCTGTCTAAATGGGTACCTGAACAAGGGAATCACGGACCTATACGGTCGCGCGGAGCACCGAAAGTACAATTCCTCCAGGGTAATAATGTACCGCCACTGAGCAGCATTGCGTTGGATATTAGGCGTTAAAATTATCATTATTATTATAATAATTATTAAATCTAAGCCCAAGAAGCTACATGTTGCCGACAACATCTATACTATACATTTACCTCAAATACAAAACAATATATCCGGATGGTCAGCAAAACAAAATTCTGACCACTTGTCAATGAGTGCCAAGGGAGTACTCGCTGTATGTAGATTTTCAACATAATATTACTTTTAAAATAGTTTTTGAGAGAGAGAGAGAATGATTTCACTGACATTATTGTTTACAGTGTCATGAAAACAGTTTTCGAACTTTTTCTACAAAACTAAAAAGTGGCTGCCTTTCATCATAGACCCCAGGGATGCTATTGGAACTTCTTGTATGTGACCAGGACAAAACAATTGGAAAAATACTCTAGTCCCTTGATCGATTGTGTTCTGTCCAAATGAAGCTCACATCACACCGAACTGAAAAAAGGTTACGACGAAGCCGCAGTTTAGCAAGAAAACTGACGGTCAAAGGACATCCAAATATACATACAGAACGATTTCGTAATGCATTTTGAAGTTATGTAGTGATAGAGAGAAAATAAATGCAAAACTATTGCGTTTGTTTAAGATAGGTAGGAAATATAGGTATAACAGGCACACATTATCAAAGGTTTTTTTATAGATCGTATATCTTTTTGAAAAAGATCATAGTTTTACCTGCTGGTACCAATCCCACCCACAGCAGCAGGAAAAATATCGCCGCAAAACGGAAAACCATTTCTCTGTTCTCTGGCACTGTTCATTCAAGAGGGAGTTAATGAGCCGTCTGTTCCAAAACAGTGAGCGATTATAATCGCTCAATTTAGCGCTCAATTAGCGCTCAATCCCTCCTGAAGGACACGGAGCGATGCCTCGAGGCTTGCTCCCTTTGCTACATAGCGCTACATTGATTAATCGCGTTCGCGTTTGTTGAGCGATTACTTTTCAACGCTCATTGAACATGGCCCTGCTCACCATTTCCTTCGACTTTCTATCTGAGGGAATGCGGGATATTCACTTCCTTGTCTATGTTGAGAACAATGCTCAGATGCTTATTTTATATAAAATATATGAATGAGATAAACTGTGATCCAAAATCTGAACTGATCAAGTATGTGTCTGAGCCTCAGCTCTATTTAGTATTTAAAGAGTTGAAGCATTATACGTAGTTTCAATGTGATTGAGATGTTGAAATGGATAATTTCAAACCTTTTATCACAGTCAACGAAACTAACCAACAAACATGCAAGCTATATTATTCCACGAGTGACAAATACTACTGACATGAAGATACATAACGCATCGAAAAGCCAATTGAACTCAATTAACAAATTTGGAAAGATGTATTTTTATGTTTCTTGAAATATACAGTCCTGTACAAAATCGTTGTTGTGGCACATGCTTAACTGGGCGATATACAAGAGTATGAGGGGTTGTTTGGCGTGTGTTGCATTGTGACATTCTACAGTAATATTGTCTCAATCAAATAAATTCCAAGAATTATGTCGACATCATTATTTATTAATAAGATTTCCAAATGTCTTCATTTGTTTTCTTAAATGCTTAGGGTAATAATGTACACATTATTGTCCAAAACTTACTTGAAAAAGCTGTTCGAACATTCAAGGTGTGTCTGAAAAGATATACCAATAATATATAATATAATAAAGTATAATACCCGGATGAATTAAATTGTATTTCTTTACAAAACATATAGATATAAGATCATTCAAAATCGATTTTTTGTTGGCAAAAGTTTTTCGATGTTTTACTTAATTGATATTTTAGTGACGTTTATTTTTCCCCGAAAGAATATATTAACGAATTGGAATGAATGTATATCTTGTAATGAGATTATCATTATTGAAGGATCCTTAGCTGATGTGGACTTTATGCATTCTGTCTGAGGAATGATAAATCCTTATAAGAACAGTTCACTTTCTTAGTCTGACGTATTTTATGATTACATATATGCACTGCTTTAGTGACCTTCAGGGTATTTATCTATATGTAATATGTTTATACGCGAATACTAACAATAATCTTATACCATAGGGTGAACCTGGTCATTGCCATTGCTAGGAATTACCTGACTCTTAATAGGATTGCATTTTGGCAACTTTCTCTCAACGCTTAATCTCCTTTAGACTGAATAGGTGCGGCAGTAATTGCGAACCTTGCAGTACGCCACTGTGACTCCAAATGGATATATCTTTCGAAAAAAGTGATCATTTATAGTTTGAATTGCTATGAATTGCAATCGAAATTAGGTTCGCTTTTTATGAATTAGTTCCAAAAACTGAGATGCACAATCGGATTATTGAGTTTGTACATGAGAAATGGTGTCCATTAATTCCCTTGTGATAACGTATTTTGGTGAGTAATGTATTGCTCCATTTTCATTCATGAATGTTTTTGATATACGTTACGTTTACAGATCTTCGATAAATTAATGTGAATGATTATTCTCTTTTTACGATATATACACTTAAGGTGACGTTTATATGAAAAGCTGTTTATCATTGAAACAAACAAATTTGACTACATCAACATAGGACCAATTACAACTAAACTGCCGGGCAAAATAAAGTGCTCACCTCAGTTGGTTTCGATTAATTAAATATTTAAAACAAATCAGATGCATTTGACTATGGCAAGATACAATAATACTATTACGTATCTGCAGTAGTTTGAATGAATTAATTGGTGACTGTGGTTAAATTTTAGTTAAATATATGTGTTTAATGAAGACAGACCAACATGACCTCCACCATGTTTTAGATGTTGTAAATCTTTGCAGAATCAGTTACATTAATTTATTTTCACATAGAAAATGTTTGATAAGTCGATGACCAGTTGTGTATAATTTTTGAAGAAAGTTAAAATTTAAAAGAAATTAAACAAACATGTAGAAGTACAGTCATGTATTATTTGACTGCTGACTAAACAACAGTACTGTTCAATTCTAGATTATGACATCGAGAACTTTAGGTATTTGCAATGGGAAATAATACAAACGATGTTATATATGGAAGGTAATGTACTGAAATTATCTCTACTATGACACTCTATAATTTCAGTATTGCAGCAATGTTCATGCTCTCAGATCACTCTACAGGCTACATCCATGCTCAAGACTTTCACGTCGCCGAACTATCCAGACACATACCCCAGGTACTCTTGGTTTCCCTATGTGTTATTCTTGAAATATGTATAAATGTTACAATAATTCTGTGAAATAAGTAAATCCACGTGTTAACCAAACTTTCTAAGAAAAATGTGTTTTCTGCTAGCAAATTCGAGTTTTTCCGCATGTAAGTAAATATGTGAAAACTTTCAAGATAGCATATCCTCAAGTTGTCCAGTGACATATAGCTATAGGCTTGCCACTGGTGGATAGCAAGTGGCCCACGGGAGTGATAGCCAGTGCGCAAATTGTTGCAGGTGGCTAAAAGCTTGCTACTGGTGGATAGCAAGTGGCCCATCATCCTGTCTCAGGGTATAACGTACGCTAATGCACCGTTCATACCCTGGGTGCAGAGGACGCCTATACCTTCGCGAGGTGACGTAATCGAGGAACAATCTAAATATAGACAACCAATGACATCACTTGAAAGGCGAGTCGGCTTCCGCCTGCGTTCATTGTGGTTTATCACTGCGGATATCATAACGATCTCTCAAACCGTGTCATCAAACGTTTACCAAACCTTCCTCGATGAACAGCATGTCCCATTCAATGGTCTGCGTCTGAGACAATTTGACGGGAAACAAACTCTTCAATGTAAACTCGCTTATCTAAGGAAGTCGCCATTTTGCGGAAGTGCGAAAGCCAGCTGCATTTTGAAAAACTCTCTGTGATTGGCTAAATTTTATCGCCAACAGGGCGAGAAAACTATTTGATTGGCTGGAACATACGTCACCTCGCGAAGGTATAGCCTTCCTCTACACCCAGGGTATGAAAGTTGCACTAGCGTACGTTATACCCTGAGACGGGATTGTGACCCATGGGTATGATAGCAAGTGGGTAAATGTTGGCAGGTAGCTAGAGGCTTGCCATTGGTGGGTAGCAAGTGGCCAACGGGTGTAATAGTCAGCTAACCGAGGTCCGGTGCTTATGAGAGGAAGAACGTTACGCTTGCCGCCAAGCTTGAACAGTGGCTATGTTACTCCGTGTTAATGGGGCAGTAGCATGTTTTTAAGCTCAAATAAGTTGATGAAATGTATTTAAAAAATATTGTTATTAATAGTAAGAGAACCTTCTCTCTTCGGAAAATCACGTTAAAAAATGAGTGTACATGGTTCGGTTACGCCATGGGAATCGTTTTTGTCATTCGAAATAACAAAATGTGTTCGCATTAAAATGGCCGCCATGCAATTTTCGCTTTATACGCAACCCCGTTATTGCCACTACGGATAATTGGTTTGTGTAATAAGATGTTGTATCCTCTAAAGTAAATATAAATGGCATTAACCATCATTATAAATGGTAATTTAAAAAATAAAATTTGCAAACAACGTGCTTCTGCCCCTTTAAAGTGCAATGGATAATGCAAATATATCAATGTTAACTCTTCTTCTTAAGATACCTTCAATTGAAAGGTCCATTAATAATCACAACTTTGCAGTTAATGAAGTGTATTAGTTTCTTATGGTATGGGCAAGAACAGTTAAACACCTGTCTTGACGTGACGGCAACATCGTGGCATATTGTTCAAAAGACAACTTTTGGAATATGTACATAAATGTATCTAGGTGTTAAAAGGTGTCATGCAGCATTACCAGTTGTATATTAAAGTTGATAGCGCAGTGATTATCGTGTTCAGCTTCGGATCAAGAGGTCCGGGGTTCTAATCCCAGGAGCACGGCAACTTTGTTTGCAGTAGATTGTTCTACATGCAGTTTGGATGTAATGCTACACTGAATTTCCAGCCGATGTTCGCAGGTTTCACCGCAATGCATAGCCATAGGCCTTAACACTTGCAGTCTTGGTAAAGTGAATTACTCAACTCACCTCAAGTTGTATCTTTTATACATACAAAGGAGAGAATATTATGACACAAGTGCTTGAATATTACGCTAAATACGCTAAAATCCGGTCAACCATAGGCTGGTGACCGGTCGTCACACAATTTAGAACGCAACGTCATTGACGAAAAGTGACATCATAGTATTTTACATGACGTCAGATCAACATGACAAAGTGATATTTTCCCCTAGGGCAACGTATGAAAAATATGAAGCCCAATATGATTGTCAAAGTATGTAATAAATAAGTGCGTGGCGAAGCCTGAGCAAAATCAATTTTTCAAAGCATGTTCTTATACTTGACTGGATATTTCATTTTAAAATGTTCATGTTCATGTTTATAATCATAGGAATCATGAAAGAAATATACAACATAACGTATTCACGGGAAAGTGAAATAGAAGTTTTAACTACAGACATGTAAAAACATATTGCTTTTCAAACATACATGTACTTAATTCTGCAGCAATACAGGACAAAAGTGGGTCTTGCAAAGCGCAAACCAGAGTGACGTCATCACCATTGACGTGCTGGATTCTGAGATCGAATATTCAACCACCTGCGTGTATGACTATGTCATTGTCCATGACGGTAAGTAACGGGGGTCCAGGGGCAGTTTGTTTTAACCAGAAGCATTGCCATTGTGGACAAACTTTTGCAGAGCCCAAACGGAAACTAATTAAGACGGAGAAGTTTTCTTCTCAAATGTTTAAACTATGGAATGAGATACCACCAGAATATGATGTTACGAAATTAGGCTAGACAGTGTACCATTTCTATATATTGTATTAGAGACACACTTCAGTGGGCATTTAACACAAAATGTTGATAAAACTAATAACTTCAACCTTCACCCTTTACAGTCCGTGCTTCTAGGTAAAACTTTGATGGCCTAAATCTTCAGTGGCGAGGTTTTCAAATTCAACAGATTTACCTTTTTGACTCAAATATTCCCTCAAAACACTTACGGCAGTCGACGTTGCGTTTTAAGTGTTTTTTGCATCAACATTTTCCAAAATAAAACTTGTTCAACTTCTGAAAGTTCGGCGAAACGACTTTGTTTACGATCTGTCATCTCGGCGATAGCAAATGAAGCGAAACGGTGATTCCCTCAAACATAGCAATTTGATTGGCTGAATCTTAGGGAAGTCCACATCCGGGTGTCTCGAAATCTATTTTTAGTAACTCAAGTCAATACGGCTTTTGCTCGGACTCGGGGTGGAGTCAATATGCTTTTCTTTCGACGGTCACGACCAATCAGATCGCTACAAAAACACGCTCACATAATAAAATAAACAACATATTGACTCCATCCCGAGTCCGACCAAAAGCAGTGTTGACTTGATTGACGTCAAACTATTGTTGCATAGGCCCTAACGTCAAACGATTGTTGCATAACGTCATGCTATTATTATCATGACGGCATTTGACCGTAGTTTGTAACCGTAGTAGCTCTTCAAACCAAATTACATTTTTGACTTATTTCATTGTTTTCCTTTCGTTTCTGTATTCAATACATAATCAAACAATTATGGACAGGTGAATTCGAACAATACCTGTTGTTATGGACCAGAGAAAACAACATTGACCGCGGACTTCGTTCTTGGTCAATATTGTTTTCTAGGGCCCATAAAACCAGGTATTGTCCTTGGTCAATATTGTTTTCTCGGGTCCATAAAAACAGTCTATACGTGTATAATGTTTCCCAATCCACTTCATGCAGGACCTGACATCTCAAGCAACATCCTCCAGAAGTTCTGCGGGGAGTCCACGCCACGACTCACAAGCACCGGGAACAGTTTGCTCGTCTACTTCTCCTCGGACAACAGCGTGCAGAGGAAGGGATTCAAAATCCAGTATAGCAGTGAGTCCATTGGTCCTTTTAGTTTTTAGGATTCAGAAGAGAGACGCTTCTCGGAATTAAAGGATTTGACTGCAAAAGCAAAAGAAACGTCATCGTACAAACTAAAAGATATAGAGAATCTCATCCTCGTGTCTTCTGATACCAAATATATCACCAATCGTTGTTTAAAGTTGTAAATTATTAGTACCCACGTGGTACTTCGTTAAGGGGTTTCATAAAAATCTGTTATGACACATATGTGTCATGACACCTTTAAGTAATTTGATTGGCTAACGATGAACTTTGACACTGCCTGGACGACTTTATTCATTCATAAAACGAACGTGAATTCATTCATGAAATTACAAGCATTTTACGACAATTATAATTAATATTTATCTCATTGTGCAGTTAGTTCATGAACTCGTTCACCACACTGATGGATTTTAATGAATAATTAACAAATACACCATGACTAGAGGAGAGCTAATAAACACAAAGTTTAGAATGCAGCAAGATGTTTTGCTCTAATCTTACCGTTGGGAATTACATTGCACCAAACGCTCAGTATCTCGGTGAAATTTATACTCACAAGGCAAACATAACCGAAAGGAAAGCCATTTCAACGGCGACGTTCATCTTAAACTTGCATTTAATGAGGTTGTTTGGCTTGTTTACACATTCCGACGACGAGAAACATGCGAATGGCGGCCGCCATGACATTAATAAAACAATTACGTCAATCAAAGGACGGAAAACTCTCATCTCATGTCCTCGAGCAGGTAGACGTTATATTACGTACGCTTCCTTCAGCATGACTAGTGCAACTGGTTTCGCTATACCGAACATCACGGAATATAGAATGGTTTGATTTTAAAAGTGTGAATATTTAACGTCGCAATATTTGAACTAATCGATGCTGTGACAGGGTTGATATTACTCCGCTGTTCCGTTTCTTTATAGGGGCAACAGAAATATATTTTAAAACGCAAAAAATTAAATGAAATACATGTTGGTAATAAATAGGATACACAACTCGTTCCCCTTTCATATCCAGTTTATGTCCCTCGTGAAATAATTTTGGTTTGTCTCTCACCACAAAGCAAAAGACAAAGCAAAATTATTTCACTCGGGACATAAACTTGATATGAAAGGGGAAGCTCGTTAGATATCCTGTAATAATCATTAGTATTATTCGGCAAAAGAATGAACATATATCTGAAACACAAAACTGCCATTTAGCTTCTTCAGCGGTGATCTCAGTGAGGTCATATCATTATGACGTCAAAATCATCATGATATCATAACAATGTTACGTCATCAGCTTTGTGACGTCATAGCATTGTCAGCAGTGTTCTCAGTGACGCCAAAGCTTTGTGATGTCATTAACTGATGATGTAATAGGATTGTGACGATTTGATTGTAGCGTTATCTACAATGTAGATATTGCTTGGAGATGTCGCTTGATCTCACACAAGCGATATATCTACTGTAGGAGCCAGCTTTAAACGATAAAATTCAATCTACGAGTGATAAACACGATGGAAGACTCGTCAACATATTTAAATCCAAGAAGATTATTTATGTCGAAATAATGTTTTATTAATTACATTTTATGATTTTTTAAGTAAATGGCCAAATATTTTTTTGAAAAAGCGATTTCAAAAACAGACATAAAAAGTATTATTCTATAGATCTGATGTATGAAATTGCGGGTAGGAACCATTTCCCTATCAACATAATTCAAAATCGGCTTTCTGCGGCAGCAGTATTTCGTGGGTTTTTTTTAAATTTTGAAAATGTGGTGCATTTCTTGTGTGACTTGGTGTACAGTGGCTTCATTTTCATGCATTTAACGTTTTGCTAATAATGAGTAGTGGATTGATTTGCAATAAGGATTTTTTTAGAACTATACCACATTAATATAGAATTCTAGTTTAAAGACACAATTTTAATTCGGGAAAGTGGTAACCACTTGTCTTCCCGCTCCGGGCTGTCCTCTCAATAAATGGTCGAGCAGTGGTTTCCGGATGTTCCAATTTCTAGTATTAAACTCTTTTTTTTTCTAACTTATTCTTTTTTTAAAGTGTTTGATAGAAAAATCAGCAATAGCAAATGGGGGTAAGCGTGGGTTTTTATGAGGTACGATACAACAAAGATCACTGTTTATCATCCAAAATTGTGTTCCACAGGAGATATCGCATGTGTGAGATCAAGCGATATCTCCTAGGAGATATCTTTTTGGCAGTAGATTTTGCACAATGCCCTGTCGCCGTCAGCTACATGACATCACAATGCTTTTACGTCATCGAGTAATGACGTCACAATGCTATGACGTCATAAACATGATGACGTCACAATGTTATGACCTCACCGCACTGGAAGTAACATGGCAGAGATGTGCTCAGAGATGTACACTATTTTCACTTAAACGTAATAGGAATGATTTTGGATGATAAATAGAATCTCACCCTCGTGTCTTCTGATATCAAATATATCAACACTCGTTGATAAAAGTCAAAATATCCTCGGCAAGCCTCGGATATTTGTAACTTTTATCAACTCGTGTTGATATATTTGATATTAGAAGACACTTGGGTGAGCTTCTCTATTTATCATCCAAAATTGTGTTCCACAGGAGATATCGCTTGTGTGAGATCAAGCGATATCTCCTAGGAGATATCTTTTTGGCAGTAGATTTTGCACAATGCCCTGTCGCCGTCAGCTACATGACATCACAATGCTTTTACGTCATCGAGTAATGACGTCACAATGCTATGACGTCATAAACATGATGACGTCACAATGTTATGACCTCACCGCACTGGAAGTAAAATGGCAGAGATGTGCTCAGAGATGTACACTATTTTCACTTAAACGTAATAGGAATGATTTTGGATGATAAATAGAATCTCACCCTCGTGTCTTCTGATATCAAATATATCAACACTTGTTGATAAAAGTCAAAATATCCTCGGCAAGCCTCGGATATTTGTAACTTTTATCAACTCGTGTTGATATATTTGATATTAGAAGACACTTGGGTGAGCTTCTCTATTTATCATCCAAAATTGTGTTCCACAGGAGATATCGCTTGTGTGAGATCAAGCGATATCTCCTAGGAGATATCTTTTTGGCAGTAGATTTTGCACAATGCCCTGTCGCCGTCAGCTACATGACATCACAATGCTTTTACGTCATCGAGTAATGACGTCACAATGCTATGACGTCATAAACATGATGACGTCACAATGTTATGACCTCACCGCACTGGAAGTAAAATGGCAGAGATGTGCTCAGAGATGTACACTATTTTCACTTAAACGTAATAGGAATGATTTTGGATGATAAATAGAATCTCACCCTCGTGTCTTCTGATATCAAATATATCAACACTCGTTGATAAAAGTCAAAATATCCTCGGCAAGCCTCGGATATTTGTAACTTTTATCAACTCGTGTTGATATATTTGATATTAGAAGACACTTGGGTGAGCTTCTCTATTTATCATCCAAAATTGTGTTCCACAGGAGATATCGCTTGTGTGAGATCAAGCGATATCTCCTAGGAGATATCTTTTTGGCAGTAGATTTTGCACAATGCCCTGTCGCCGTCAGCTACATGACATCACAATGCTTTTACGTCATCGAGTAATGACGTCACAATGCTATGACGTCATAAACATGATGACGTCACAATGTTATGACCTCACCGCACTGGAAGTAAAATGGCAGAGATGTGCTCAGAGATGTACACTATTTTCACTTAAACGTAATAGGAATGATTTTGGATGATAAATAGAATCTCACCCTCGTGTCTTCTGATATCAAATATATCAACACTTGTTGATAAAAGTCAAAATATCCTCGGCAAGCCTCGGATATTTGTAACTTTTATCAACTCGTGTTGATATATTTGATATTAGAAGACACTTGGGTGAGCTTCTCTATTTATCATCCAAAATTGTGTTCCACAGGAGATATCGCTTGTGTGAGATCAAGCGATATCTCCTAGGAGATATCTTTTTGGCAGTAGATTTTGCACAATGCCCTGTCGCCGTCAGCTACATGACATCACAATGCTTTTACGTCATCGAGTAATGACGTCACAATGCTATGACGTCATAAACATGATGACGTCACAATGTTATGACCTCACCGCACTGGAAGTAAAATGGCAGAGATGTGCTCAGAGATGTACACTATTTTCACTTAAACGTAATAGGAATGATTTTGGATGATAAATAGAATCTCACCCTCGTGTCTTCTGATATCAAATATATCAACACTCGTTGATAAAAGTCAAAATATCCTCGGCAAGCCTCGGATATTTGTAACTTTTATCAACTCGTGTTGATATATTTGATATTAGAAGACACTTGGGTGAGCTTCTCTATTTATCATCCAAAATTGTGTTCCACAGGAGATATCGCTTGTGTGAGATCAAGCGATATCTCCTAGGAGATATCTTTTTGGCAGTAGATTTTGCACAATGCCCTGTCGCCGTCAGCTACATGACATCACAATGCTTTTACGTCATCGAGTAATGACGTCACAATGCTATGACGTCATAAACATGATGACGTCACAATGTTATGACCTCACCGCACTGGAAGTAAAATGGCAGAGATGTGCTCAGAGATGTACACTATTTTCACTTAAACGTAATAGGAATGATTTTGGATGATAAATAGAATCTCACCCTCGTGTCTTCTGATATCAAATATATCAACACTTGTTGATAAAAGTCAAAATATCCTCGGCAAGCCTCGGATATTTGTAACTTTTATCAACTCGTGTTGATATATTTGATATCAGAAGACACTTGGGTGAGATTCTCTATGTCCGTCACATTGTCAATATGGGAGTCTCTGGGAATATTACGAATAATTTTGGCAACATTAAAAATTATATTATTTCTGGTATTAGTCTTTTTTCTCATGTAAATATGTTACTGATAACACACTTCCGTCCCAAAATTAGTAAAAAGTATATGGTAGTCTGGGTGTTTTCCTGCTATGGCGCAGTAGGTAACTGATTTTTGTCATACATTACATTGTTATTAATAGCTTATTTGGACTATTCAATTTACATATATCCCACCCATACTCCTTAAACAACGTTGTATTTTGTCTGAATTGATCAATACAAATGGTTAATTGAAATCAAAACTTCTAAATTGATGAGTCAGCAAATCCGCTAAACATTATTTTGTAAACAAAAAACAGATGGGGCTTTGTTTCCTTCGGATAACAAATATCTTGCAATTACAACAGCATAAGAATGATAAATGATACAAAGATAAGGAACCCCGTAATTATATAATTTATTAGTTTTAATACGTGTTACAAATTTGGAAGGTACAGACAGCACATGTGTCAAAAAGCGAAGCAACTGACAAAATCAGCGGCGAAGCGCACATAAAATAAAAATAAAACCTTGTGATTTGTCAAATACACACATGGCACTGAACTCGCTTTATCAACTTTAAATCCTTGTTTAATGTAATGTTTAGGTCAAAATATCTGTTGGCATGTCCCTGTATCCACTGGAACAACTCCTCTGTCCTGGATGTATGCATATATCTTAAAAGATAAATATTGGGTAAATCCTCATATTGAAATTAGTTTATGCACATAAAATAAAACAAACGACTCACAACAGTTTGTACATAATTACATAATGAAATATAAAAATGGAACCATTGGCTATGGAGCTCACCAGGATTTATATAGTTTGATGTAGAAAAATGAAACAAATTATTCCCAATACAATGTAGAATAATATTCATGGAAAACAGTTTTCATAATTGCCAGTGCATTTCAAAGTTATAAGTTCAGATGAAACTTGCTCTTATCATTACAATTCCTGCAAATGTATTGAGGAAAATAGGTTATTATGCCATGGCCTCCGAGGCCATTATTATTTATTAGACGAACCAGTGTCACCAAATCTAAAATTAAATATCGGCAGTGTGTACATACATGATATAAGGGGCATGTACACAACATTTCAGCGTTCTATAGCTTTTTGTAAGCTGAATTTTTTTTTTTTGAAAGTCATGACCCTTGTGACACATATTTGGAGTCACAGGGTCGCCAAAATCTACAATGTAGAATCCCCATTGTCGAAGGAGTCTGTACACAATATTTCAGCTTTCGAGAGGTCTTTAGACTGGAGAAGAAGATGAAAATAGTTTTTTAGGTCATGACCCATGTGACCCATATTTGGAGTCAAAGGGTCACCAAATTTATCAAGGAAGAATGTACGAATAATAATACGAACTCTCAGCAAATACGATCATGTTGACATGTTATCGTAATCGTAATGTCTACCCCCAAACCTTTTGTAAGTAACTTTCTATGAATTATTTGAGCATATGATTCTTCCTATCGTATATTAGATATTTAACGATATAGAATAGTCTGTAACTGTAAAAAAAAATTTTTTTAAAATAATTAAGAAAACAATCCTTAATAGCTTTCCACGCAGTGATTAATGTTTTGAAATATACCGACTTTCAAATCTCATTAAACTGAGATACAAAAGAAACTTTACACCTCTGTTGGTTTTGTCATATGTTCGATTTTCAATTACAAATATCTTTCGAAGTCGTACTCTAAAACTGAAAAGTGCAGGCGTTTAGTCATCAGCCAAGGAATAATTTTATGTGGTTTTAATTTTTTTTTTTTGGGGGGGTGGGGGGGGGGGGGGGGGGGGGGGGGGGGGGATTAGATTTTAAATTAATAAATTCTCCAAAATTAATTTTGATAAAATACAACTGTTCATCGACATGTAAGACATCTGCTAAGTGAAAATAAATAAATGTGCCTCATTCTGCACACATTCACAACATCATAAACATGGTAGGGGTCATGTTGGTGTAAAAAGGATGTTATACCCCTTGGTCCTTCCAGTGACTCTAGCTCGGCGTGTTTGAAAAAAAACGAGTATGATGGTTTGCCGAATGAGCCAACACTGAACATTAAATAATATCCCGGTTCTATCATATGAATTTATTTTATTATGTATACTGTATGAGTGAAACAATAGGATGTAAAGTTTCTTTTGTACCTCAGTTTATATGTGACACTTCTCCAAAACTAAGTTACAGTTCTAATAAAATATTTCATTGACATAAAACGAAAATCATCGTTGTCAAAACAATGTAAGTTTATCTCAACGGAAATGTACCTTTAGAATTTAGAATTAAATCTTAAAATGACAAATATTCTTTATAAAAAAGAATAAATTCCCACGATTGAAGATATAAAATAGTGATAACTCAATAGACATGATTTGATTTGACATCATAAGGAATTGATAAACGTTTCAGTCGAACCCCTGCACGAAAAAATAGTTTAATATATATCTTTGCAACTGAATTCTTCAAATCAGTAAATGCTCATGGATCGATGTATTAATCAACGCACAACACTATTAAAAATACTAGTTAATAAGTGTTATTTTTTAAAAAGCGATATCAACATGAGATAGACATAGTAGGCCAGTTATTGACATGTCGCCTTGGTTCTAGCCGTTAATTAGGCTAATATTATTTAACACAAAAGAACATTTATTTCTTGAATGGCATAAGACATGATTTCATATAAAAATAAAAAATAAAAAAAACTTTTTAATATAAAAAACATTGCTTCCGCAGTGGAAATTGCCCATGCTGAACGTCTCCAACTGGAAACGCCTTATATTACTCGCATTGTGCGCTCGCAAGCGCTGCCATTACAGCTTTCTCAACCCGCGATTCCGTGTATACATTATATGCACACACTTACACTTAACCGCAAAAGAAACGTCACCACATCTTCAACAGTGTAAAAAGCGCAATACTACTGTCGGAGAAAGTAGACTTGGAATGTTTTATATAGGAAGAGGATTCGTAAAGGGGTACTCGCAATTTAAGACATAAGAATATAATACTTTTATGTTTATATCTGTTCAAGTACACGTGGGCTGTTTAAATCGCTTTTTCAAAGTTTTTAGGCAAGAATGTTTGGCATTTAAATAAACAATTCATAAAATGTAGAATTTGTAAGAAGCAAAAGATAATATCGACATAATTAACCTTCTTAGACTTAAATTTGTCCAGGCGTATTTACTCTAGGACGTCATAGAACAAGCCAATAAAGACGTTTTTGACTCTCCAATCCTAGTTAATGAGATGCGAAAACGACGATTTGTAAGATCTAGAAATATGACCAGATAATGTTTTGAAATTACACATTTAGTTTAGATCATGGCTTCTGAAAACATAGCGTATCTCTGTTTCAGTAGTGTGTATCAGTCACGGATTGAATTATTGTATTTTGTATGGGGACGTTTCTTTTGCGGTGGAGTGTATATCAATACATATTTATTCGTTTAGGTTCCACGAAGACCACACCAGCCCCAATGACTAACAATGAGCCCATCCTGATCGGACTCAGCGTTGTCGGGAGCATCATCTTCCTCACGGTGATAGTTGCCCTTGTGTATTACATCTTCACACGGAAAGGACGGAGTCCGCCAGTGAGCCGCACTAATGTACAGACTTTACCCTATCAGAGACCTGCCGAGAGGAGCTCCAGATACTTTCATTACAGAACCCCCCGGACTCTCGCCGGAGCGAACAATATGGCCTTTTATAACAATCCGGGTGAAGCACTTCCGGATTACAGGACTTTATTTCCGCTGACCCCACCCCCGCCATATTCGGAAATTGACACCCGGGCCGCGCCATGAATGTTTGAAAGCCATACGGCTTCACAAGTGTGAATATGGTTAAGTTTAAATTAATAAATTATGTTGAATAACTTCCTGATTCTCGGTGTTATTTGTGTATTATCGTATATAGTGTATTATATGTTATTGTATATAATATATATGATATAAGATCATATGATATATATTGAATAAATCACATCCGTTATTCCTGAGAATGTTTAACTACCGTAAAGAATACGTCTTGGAACAAACACAACCCAGACTTAGGAACAGGAAGATTTCCTGGAAACCAACTTCTTAAATGTAAAATACACGACATTTAGGAGTATACAGTTACTCTTTAATCAGGTGGAATGTAAGAAATAACAAAATGGGATTATTTATACAGCAAAGAAATTAATGGTGAGGAAAATCAATCGGAGAGATTAAAATGCACGAGAATGGTATTCAATCAGGATTTGAAATACAAACAAGAGGAAGGGCACGACTTGATTCGTAAATAAACGATTTCCTACAGGCTTTATTGAAGTAGTGAGTTGATGTAAGAAATGACAAAATCGGATAGATTTAAATTTAAATAGCAAAGAATACAATGTCGAGGAAACATCTGATGATGGAGTAAGTATATTTTATATTTATATAGTAAGTGTATTTTCAGGTGTAATCCAGAACATCATCCTGTGCTTATGTATGCAAGTTCTAAATGCCCTTCAAAGACTTAGCGCAGTCGTATTGTCGTGATGGATAAGATACAGGATACAGGTCTGTGTGAGTTTATAAGAACCTGGTTGTGGAATATTGAGAAACGCAATATCGAGGATGAATGCTTTTGAGCTCACAGACCGAGACCGTCTCACGTCACGTGGAATGATAAAACAAGGACAACATCATTGCTAAAAGAAATAAAACTTTCTAAAAATCAAATCCGCAGATATAAAGGTAACTAAACATTTCTCTATACCCCCCCTCACATTGCCAACTAAAAATAATCGTC